>CACRXK020006183.1:0-25874 GCA_902702795.2 Paramuricea clavata | reverse complement strand
AGCATCACTTATGGAAAGTCTAGACTCAACCAGGTAAAAAATTTAAGAAACAACTAATTATTCGCCGTTTTCATTGCTCTTTGACCTTCCTGGTTATATATAGTGTTTGTACTTTGTGGTTGGTCGAAAGGCATACGGAACAAATAGTTTTATTTACCATTTTATTTATTTATACATCCTCCACTCAGGGGATTCAGAGAAATATATATAAGGTCATTTATCAGGGCGACAACCTGATATGGTAATATTTCCCATAATCCCACCAAGAGAATATTCACCGGGCATGTTACCTACAACCCCTTCATATATATATATATATATATATATATATATGGCACTCACCAAAGCCATGGCCACTCACCAAAGCCATGCCGAATTTGTTTATACCATTTCGACAGTAACATGTCTTCTTCAGCCGTATATATGCAGTTAGTCATCACGACATGGCATTTATAATTTTTATATATGTTAATCACCTTAAGTAAGTATTTTTTAGTGAACAGGAAAAGCTGATGCCATGCTTAAAATTCTTCACTGTTTATATACTCTTTATTTTGTCAGCAATCTTGCATGTATGCACAACTAGAATGCTGCTCTCTTTTCGCAGAGAATTGAATGCTGGTGGAGTCAGTTAAGACGTCATTGGACTAGTTTTTGGATAGATTTTTTTCAGGTATAATCAAGCAGTTCCATTAACATAAACAAGGAGAGGTTCACAGTACAAAAATACAGTAAAATTTTTAATATGAGAAATTAATGCATGATTACTAGCGTATAACAATTTGTAACAGCGTTCAGTTGTACAAATCATGCATATGCGTAATCTGTACTTAGCATCAGGTTTGATTTTTGTATATTAATTGCAGGAGCTCGAGTCCACAGGGAACTGGGAAAACGGCAACATTACACACAGGTTCGATATTTAACTTTTAATGATTGGTGCATGCATAGAAATTTAAATAACGCACTCAAAATGGCTTGGGCGCGAAAATTTAAAAGCTTTTATCTTGTTTAAAGTTAATGATGGAAAATTTAATTGGGTTCTTAATTACTGCACAAAATGTCAGACAATTTGTTTAGTTTAAGCCCTTCGACTATTTATTTTTTGCTAAAAAATATCCTTTTGCATGCTTATAATTATATATGCCTTTACCTAATGTGCGTATTGTTGCAATATGCAAATTAGGCAAAGGCATTGATTAAGCATTAATTATAATTTTTTAGGCAAAAAATGTAAGTTTCCGTGAACGGTTAAACGGCTTACTGAAGCAAACTGTCTGAAATTTAGTGCAACAATTAAACACCCAGCAAATTTTTCACACATTAACTCAAAATACGATTAGAGTTTTTAAATCTTGTGCGCAAGCCATTTTTAGTTTGTTGGAACCTAGCTCCTCCCCCCACACCGGTTTACAACATTTCAGTTCTATAAATTAGTTATCATTATTCTACATTATGTGTACCCAAATAAACCATCGGCCGTATTTATATTAGAAGACGTCTTAAACGTCTTGTGTTAAGCTAGTGCGACTAATATAAATACGAGATGAACAGTTGGAAACCAGTAAAGAATCAGTGAAACCAAGAAAATATAAAGTGTTTTAATTTGACAACCTTTAGTCGTCTCGTATTTTAATACACTAGGCGAATTATACGTCTAAGACGACGTTAATTTTTTATTCGTCTATCTAATTTACCGTATTTATATTAGAAAACTTTAACGTTACCGTACCCTGGATTTCGGATCCAGAGTAAGAGATTATTTTAATAAGAATAATAGAATAGAAGAATAAGGATTCGACAGCAAATAATAAATTGAAACGTCGCGAAGGCTCTGGTTCAACGTAATGGGGAGGAGATTCTTTGATTAAACCGCGCCAATCACAAAATAGAATTCGTGGTTTTAGTATAGAATATGGTAGAAAACCCGGGTAGCGGATAACCGGATAATCGGATAACCGGATAGTATATAGAGATTTTTTCATGGGAAATACTTACGTGTGGTATTTACGCACGCGTTAATTTGTTTTCGCAAATTAAACGAACGAGCGAGTGCAAAATTTGTTTACTTCATAGACAATACAGAGTTTATTTATATTACACAGCGAAAAATATAAAGGTTTATATGTTTCATAAAGCGAGACAATCAGATAAACAAAGTCGTGTCGTACAAAAATACATCGGAAAATACAAATCAAAAACAACTCCCATATAAGGAACCAACTTCCATATATGGAGTTGTTTACGCCGAAAAAAATTAGAACACGAAGGGCCAGCCCTTCATGTATAAAGTTTCATGTAAACGCGTGGTGAAATTCATCTCGGGGAAGCGAGCCAGCTCGGGTACCCGGGCATTTCTCAGAGAAAACGACAATATTTGTTAGTTATATTTATGTGTGCATACAATATTTTGTATATATTATCCGCTTAGACTTTAACTATGTGATAATTTATATTATATTTTAGATGTAATTTTTATTAAACTTTGTAAATATCAGTTAGTTTAAACGGCCTCTTGAAAAACGGATCATAGGTGTTCTGAAGAGCTACCGTTTTAAAATAATAATAATAAATTGATATTTCCTTTCCTGTTCATTAATACTGAAAAATTTGTATTTTCCGATGTATTTTTGTACGACACGACTTTGTTTATCTGATTGTCTCGCTTTATGAAACATATATAAACCTTTATATTTTTCGCTGTGTAATATAAATAAACTCTACATCGTCTATGAAGTAAACAAATTTTGCACTCGCTCGTTCGTTTAATTTGCGAAAACAAATTAACGCGTGCGTAAATACCACACGTAAGTATTTCCCATGAAAAAATCTCTATATACTATCCGGTTATCCGGTTACCCGGTTATCCGATTATCCGGTTACCCGGTTATTCGGTTAACCGGTTATCCGCTACCCGGGTTTTCTACCATGTCTAGAATCTGTACTAAAACCACGACTGATTTTGCGTGTTTTGTGATGAACAAGAGCCTTCGCCGCAACGTTTCAATTTATTATTTACTGTTGAAGGCCCTTGAATTCAACGTCTGAGACTGTTAAGTCGTCTGAGACGTTAAAGCCGTCTTCTAATATAAATATACGGCCATTAATATAAAAAAAAAACGGGATACTAATAGCTGTTTTGTGAAACAGTTGAGACTTGAGAGCAATATAGTCAAATCTGTTCAGATTTTTTATATACCCTGTATATGAGATATAACTTCATATATTTAATGCATTTAATATTGATATATTTCACTAAATATCATATGGTAAAAACCAAAATAAAACCCACTGATATTTCATTTTATTTAATCAACCGCTTTTAATTGCGTCAGTATACATAATCATATTGTAACTAAAACATCTCTGCTGCATGATTAATTTATATTATACAAATTTAAATAACTACAACATAACATGGCATAACATGATATGAAAAAAATATTAACAACAATTGTATATATCAACCGTTTACTGCGTAACCCTGCTGAAACCTTGTGCAGATACGGGATTTATCTTCGGGTGCTGCATGCCTAGTGCTCGTCGAGCAAATGGGGCTATAAGAGCAAGGGCAGGCGGCATGAAGATACAACTCGTTTCTGCAATCGGTTATGTTATATGGTGTTTGTTGTATGGAAATTAAAAAAATATATTGCGAAAGTATTATCTTAATCACATGATAGCATGCATGCAATTAATCCTTATCACTTATAAAGCTAAAATGACAAATTAAAGTTAAAGTTACCTGATTATATGCATGCAGGTAACTGTCTCTATATATTTGTGATGGCTGTACTAGATATATGGTCTTCTTCTATGCAGTGTATTAATTTAAATTTTTTTTTCTTATTATATTTTAAGAGGATGCCTTTACTACGTATTCATGCCAATTTTGAAGGAAGAACTTACAGAGTTCATGCAAGAATACAATGCCTATAATGTCCGCAAGCAAAAGGATCGGCTGTGTCCACCAGGAATTCCAGAAGACAATTTCCGTTTTCCTGAACGCTTAGGTGAGGGTTTCGATGGGTATATCGTAGGTCATGATTGCTCAATTCAAATTATAATAACGCCAATTCTGTACTTATAGATCTTATTATTAAATTATTGTATATAGGGTTTTCACAGCAAGGTTTTCCCTTAACAGAAGAAGACAAACTACCCCTAGTAGAAAGGCATGACCTACAGCGTACAATCCCTGACTATATATCAACTGAGTTTCGCCAGATTCTGGACGAGGAAGTGCAGAGATGTATGGTTTCAATCCACTCGTTAAGTGTTACAGAAAGCAAATATATGTATATTCACTTGATAAATTTCTGCAGGCAATCAGGTACTGTTTGCAGACAATCATACAATCTGTTATTATTATAACCTGTTCAAAAACGTTATAACGTTAAAAAATAACGCTGTTATTTATTTAGGTTACACCTTCAGAAATTGATGGTATCGTCGTTTGAAGAAGAGTGGCATACAAAACAATCTAACTAAAACTTTTCTCTATCAACCAGTTTATCCAAACGTGTTACGAGTTCAACCATGCATAATCGTTGTTTTGGTTCCATGAAGCAGCCATCGACAAGTTCTTTTACCATAGATGATCAGTGTATGGATACTCGTTTGAAATTATTTTTGCCACAAGCTGACCAGGATTGGATATATCGTTCCACACGCGTTTAGATGTATACAACTCTAGAATTATACAACCCATTGCGTAAACATCCATGTAAGGTTCCGCCCTCTTACCCAAAATTGATTCTTTGTGCTGGTACATCATTGTTCCTGCGTTAGCAGTATTCCTTGTTATTGCCGTGGCGGTAAATGAGCTTACACCAAAGTCGCAAATAACAGTATGGTATGTCCTCTTTTCAACCTCAAAGTAGAACATGTATTATAATGTTAATTAAATTAACTGCATTATGTTTTGCGAAAGTCGGCTGAGAAAACAACTATTCATCTATCAACCAAAAACTTTTTGTGTTCTTTATGTACCAATAAAGCATCTTACACAATGCAATTTGTCAGGCCGATTTTAAATTTTGCCGAATAATATAGGTCATTATATGTCGTCACATCATGACGCGGCGGACGCTTGCCACATATTTTCCAAAAATCATTAAAATGTATATCAAGTCGACCTAACAAATTGCAGCGAGTGGGTAAACATTTTTTACTTACTAGAATATTTGCTGGTTTCAAGTCTTGGTGAACTATGTTTTCTTCATGAAGATAGTGACAGCCGCTGGCCACTTGATGCATGATATACGGTTTAACGTCAAGTAAAATCTGAAAATATATGATTGTATGCACATATTTATGAAGATCTCAGGACAGATATTATACCATATTTGTTAATTTTTTAAATTATATTTCTCGTACTTTATATTTCCTAGCTTTCAATAGACTATATCGTGTAATCTTTTGATACATTCACATGCAATGTCTTAAGTAATGTAATCCTGCTATTATTACCTGGAAGGGGGGAGGTGTGGAAAATACGAGTTTCTCCAAATTTGAGCCTTTAATGTAAGGGGATAACAGCCAAAGATCGTCGTTATTCCTGCAGTATCCCATCGGAAGTAACAAATTCGGGTGGCGTATTTTCCTATTGATGATAAGAAACGTATCTATATGAGAATAACAGTAAAAAACGTGCATGTGGATCGAAAGCAAGTATAACTTTTTAACCAGACACAACATTAGAGTGCGGCGCCCTAGAGCATGCGCTGAGAAAAAGCGCGAATACATGCTATTTTTGAGTAAATACCAGACTAGAACACAAGTCACGCATGCAGCAAAAATCAAGCGATGTCATCAATTGACTGCCACACTAATTAGTTCTACCAAGTTATTTGGTTAAACTACGTGCACTCGTTGATTTAATGTAATATATAAGATAATAAGGGTCATCAGACTAACAGTCCTCGATTAAAAATAAATTATATGCAAAATCTAGTATTAATTCACACCTGCAAATTTGGAGCTCTTTAATATCTTCCCAAGAATTTTGCTTTTCTGGTGGAAGGGTTATCGTCTTTATTGCAATTTCTGTACCCCTCCACTCCCCTTTGTATACAGTACCAAACTGGCCCTGTCCAACTACTTCACCTTTCTTTATCGTGGATGGGTCGACTGAGTAAACTGTTAAAATAAGTGATTAGGAACAAATTAAGACAAAATTAAATATAAAAAATAAAAAGGCAGTATAGAAGTATAATAATAACAAGACGTTGGGTTCCTGAAAATAATAGGGAGCTTTAGCAGCGACTACGAGTACGAGTACGAGATTTGATCGTGTGCGAGGAAATCACCGTAGTCGTTCTTGTTTCCGTTCACATGTTGCTTTTACAGTAGTAGACAAACAACGAGAGAAAAAGTTTCATAAACTACGCGATGGGAGGGCAATGTGCTGCATGGACTGAACTCGCGCAATTCCTTTTCGTCAGTAACATTTGTCACACTGCGGTCTAATTGGCAAAGTGAACAGAAAGTTTCTTCAAGTGTTATATAACAAACATAAACAACCGGTACATAATGAACAACCATCCTCCTCATTATCATCATAATCGATAATTATTATCACTATTAATAAAACTGATTATTATTGGAATTGGTAATGTCGCATTCCCACATATACAAACATATATTAATACCATCTTTTTCTTGACTGCTTGCATCCGACTGTAGCAAGGCCAACGGGTCAATGGGATTGTCCTCTTCTTTCGCCGCAATATTACTTCTTTCTTCAACGACTTCAATAACTTGCGATTTAGCAACATGGTCGTTCACAGTTACAACACATTGGTATTGACCAGGCTGATTTACGTAAACCAGGTTCGCTTTCCTTCCCGTTTTCAACATTATCCCATTCACGGACCATGAATAGTCTACTTCCATCGTGCAATGATAATATGATATGCACCCAATAATAATACATTCGTCTTCATCAATGCAGACAGTTTCAGTTGGTCCATGTGCGATTACACCATTTTCTGTAGTAAATTAAATCAGGTTTTTAGACAAGTGCATGTCATTGAATTCACAGTTATTACTTGTTTCAGTTTTTAAACTCGCATAAAATGCGCCATATTGTTTTCCCCATGACTGCAACAGAAAACGAGATGCTATCCAGCTATACTATAGATAGCCAGACGTTGTCCTCAGTTCGTATAATATAATAAAAACTTGTTATATAGACGTACGCAGTACATGTGTATGTGCTGTTGTGCAATTTGATTGGCTGAGATAATAGCCAAATGTCATATAAGGTGCACGAGTATGGGAGTTTTGCGTACGAGAAAGAAGCAACTTTTGATCAGGGCCGGAAGGAATGGGGGGGGAGAGAAAGGGGGATGGTAAAGGGACACAATTTCCCCAGAAGGGGCCTCGGAATGCTGGAAGTGCGGAACGTGTTAAATATTAAGGAGTATTGTGAAAACTTGAGGCCAAAAAAGATCAGAAGAAATTTTTGAACACCACATTATCTTAGAAAAAAAGTTGGAGACGTTTATTTTTGGGCCCAAACTTTTGATTTCATCCCCCCCCCACCCCCATCAGACATAGGTAGTTGTCCCTGAACTTTCCTCCTTTTTACGGCACTAATATATTTATTTCAAATACTCTATATTTATAATAATTTATAAACCTTGTGGCAAATCATGCCAGACATAATATGTCACGTGTAGTGCCGTCGCGAGTAGCTCGCTTCAAGGGGGGTTTTACCTGAAATTATTTTTTTCTAGAAAATTATTTTCGGCGACCTCCCCCCCGTCGCCAAAAAAATTTCGGTCAGTGTAACATTTTAAGGGTAAAAAAAATTTTCCGGACATATCCAATTTTTCGCGACATATAAATTTTTTCGGATATCACCAATTTTCTCCGTTTATCAAAGAAATTTTTCTAAAATTCTGAAAAGTTCTTGGATTTTCTAAAATTTTTTAAAATATACCTTATTTTTTTCCAAACTGACGGGTAATTTTGTAAATTAACTTTCTCTGGTCCTAGGAATTACCTGAATTTGCGTTAATTTACCTGAATTTATTCTGCAAATCTACCTGAATTTACCTGAAATTGCTCATATGAACAATCACATCAGGGGGTGTTACACCCCCACGGTCGCTACGGCCCTGGTCACGTGGAGTGCCATAATATGTAACGTGGAGTGATTTTTTATATAACCGCTCATCCTAATTAGTATGATTATATAATTGTTCATCCTAATTAGTATTTAAAGCTATTCAAGACACTAGCTCGCTGGGCGTGTTTTATAGGACATAAAACGCTCGGCTGCGCCTTGCGTTTTATAAATTTATATACAGGGTGTCTCAAAAAAACCGCTACCCTTGGAAATTCACAATTGTTCTAATTTGAATGCCTGAGTGCTATCTTGAACTCATAGGTGCATATTTGAATGGAATTTTATGCTTCTCATTTAAGACAATAAATACTCTTTGCTCTGTGCTCAGTCGAGCCATTTCCTTGACATTCACTAATATATAATTGAACGATTTTCGTGCAGTTATACTTTTGTATGAACCTATTTTCAATTCCCAGGATAACAAATTTCGCTTTTCAAGGATATTTTAATTCCGAAGATCTTTAATATATGCATCCTGTGAAAATATTTGCGCATTCATGGCTTCAACAAGGTTCAGGCATTCAAATTAGAACAATGGTGAATTTCTAAGGGTAGCGTTTTTTTTGTGACACCCTGTACATATGATAAAGCACTCCTACTCGTGTTTTACATATAGTATACTTAAAGGTTAGCAAATAGATTTATAATCTCCTTTTTAAGCATTTACAGTCAAAAGGTCTCTTTTAACGAATACCATGACTATGAGGGTTGACCGATTGCAAAGTTTTGTAGTTCACCACAGGTTCATGAGCTACTTCGAAAAAATGTAGTCAACTATAAAACTACTGCAACTTGACAACAAATGTAGTTAGCTATACTAAAAATTGTAGTAAAATATTCGATAGAACCAAAATATCCTGCTGTCCACAATTGCAATTTAAATTTATATCATATGCTGTTCTAATGTGTAATTCGAATGGCAAGAAATCTAAAGCCGATGATAAACATAGATTAGACCTAAAGAGACAAACACCGTATATATACGTATGTAGAACTAGGCTTAAGGAATTCTTATCAAACACTGAGGTTCTTGGCGGTGGACTAATACGACAAACCACTTGCACGATCTGGTAAGATTTTGTAATATTCTGTTTACGCTGTCGATTGATGATCTACTGTGTATAGATATTATTATTATACTGTACGTTGTTTACGCTGTCGATTGCTGTTTATGCATACAATATTCTGTTTATTCGCTGTCGATTGATGAGAAATTTTCAAAGTAGCGGGTAGCGGTTGTTCATGTATAACAACATGATAAATTCGAAATCGGTATAGTAGCTACTAACCGTTCATTTCAGGTGTTGCTCTGCACACTTTAATATCAAACGCCTTTTCATGCGAATCTCTGTCTCGCTCAATGAATGACTTTTCTTCGTTGTCTTGAACTATATTATAAAGGCGGTAAATACGCGTTATTACTAATCGTTCCGCTATAAAATTGTTTTTTCACTCTATTCTGATATTTATGTTGTATATTATACAATTGTATATTAATGTCACTAAACACACGTACCTGTACTAAAACCAGTAAGTTCCCATCCCCATTCCACGGGAACAACTAAATAATTGTCAACACCAAATTCCTTATCTATTTCATCCAATCGTTCATTTTGAAAGCAACATCTTCTGGAGGCGCACGCCAATGTGCTCTTCTCCGCAGAATACTTGGATTCCGCACAACGTTCGAACAGAAGTTTCGCCAAACCTAAATAAGAAGGCAAGAAAAAACTTCGTATATATATATATATAAATGGGGATTGGCCGAAGATGGTTCTTTGATGAATATATTTCATGCGGCAAATTTTTTATGCCTGCATAATGTATAGCAATAGATATGCAGCAGCTTAACGCTTTAGTTTTAGTGACAGTTAAAACCTCTATGCCAAATTCATGTAAAGAGACTATAAGGAAACGGCAGATTAATTAGTCATGGATGGTTGTAACGCTTTTCACGCGGGCTATGCTGTCACCAATGATCAATATATATTGGTGCGTTTACATGCATTTAGTTTTCAAGATTTAAGTTACGTTTAAGTTTCGCATTAATTAAAGTACTTGTTATACTTTTAGTTTCACATTAAAATATTTGTTCTAGCTAGCTACATATATATATATATATATATATATTATTCCTTTACTTACCATGAAGGTAACCCAACCTTTATCATCGAAGCCTTTGACAGCTCTCTATATCATGCCTAATTTTATACATAGCTAAATCTTAAATATGCATTAGTTCATGCGTTATATATAATTCATCAAAATATATCAAATTGTTAAAAAATAATATTTAAAGCTAAAAAATATACAGGTTTAAAGGTAATCGGTTCACAACCTCGTTCCCAGGGCCATCCAAATGTTCGACGTCTCTGCGGAATTTCGTCATCACACGTTAGTTGAGATTTTCCATCAATGATGGCAATATCATAATCCTGCATAACATCCTCAATGTCTCCCACAATTTCTAGAAATGCTTTGCAGCATCCCTCTTGTAGAACTTGAAGTGTAATAGGATTATCCACAACAACCTGAAACCGGCACAATTAACCATCGTTTGTGTATGGCACAAATTGCAGATCATACACAAAACTAACTGCAAGTATTTCTAATAAATGTGGACGAATTTAACTAAATTTTGGCACAAGAATGACTTTAAAAAACATTGTATGGCAAAAAGAGCCTGTGGAAAATACCTGCATTCTGCAAACAGTTTTAAGAAGTAATCTCGGCGGGATGCAGCGAAACGTGACTATGTAAGTTTGTAATACAATTTATAAAGATTTTCTTAGTCTAAAATATGTTGTTCGAGTTTGAATCTTGATTCGTGTGTTCTCGTTTAAAGGTGATCTACAGTCCGTATGTAAACAAAGCCTTTGTTTACATTTTTGTGTCGAAAATATTGAGCTTTATTCGACAACTATTTATATTTTCAAGCTTCTAGAGTATAATAAATGATCAAGAAACAACAATTAGGCTTTTCAAGAACTCAAAACATAGTTAAACTGTTTGTATCATAAAAAGTGGGCTCATTTGTGCACATGCGCAGATCGGACTGTAGATCACCTTTAAGTTGTATAGTCATTCACCGTATATGAGATGTTCTGCAATCTGTTTGGTTGGATTACTCGCCGTATATCAGCTTATATATGGCGAGTAGCAAAAAACAAGATGGCGGTCCAAAAACTACATGAGTTTTGCGAAGCAGAAAAAAGTAAATATTCGCTTTGAGAAAGATAATAGTACATCAAAAAACTCTCAGAAATATTTGACAGGTTAGCAAAATACATTTATTACATAGAAATTAGTTTAAATACAAGTTTTTTTAAAGAATTAACACCGAAACAACAGCGAAAAAAAAACATGTTTATTGTCATTGAGAATATAAATTGTTCAGAAAAGTTTGCAACGAAAGACAAATGAATTTGCAGTCAAGAAGCATTTACTATACAACCAAACATCTGTATAATATATCTGAGCTTTTCTGTGAGATATACCGGTTCTAAAACAATTTCTTTCACTTTCATTTCGTCTTCGAGTTGTAAAACAAAAGTATTTTTCAAATTTTTAAGGCCAAGCAGTTTTTGGCCGAACAAATTGTCAAGACATTGTAACAGAGGATAATTAATTATTGCTATAGTTAATGGCTATTAGACTATATTATAAAACAATTATACCATTCGCTCTCGTCGTATGACTCTCATATATGGTATAATTGTAATATATATACAGATATATATAGTTATAAACCTTTTTATAAGCACCAATTGCTCTATATGTTATTCTTCCACTGCTGCGAAAATGCTTTTTTTCCATCTTTATTACATCAACTACCCTTTTTCCAGGCTTTTTACGTCCCTAACAACGCAATTATTCATTAGTACCCATTAAATGAATCTCTAAAAAATGAATCAAAACTTCCACGAGCAAGACTGAATCAAAATTTTAAGTAGCAGTATAATATGAACATTTCATTTGTAAAACTGATTTCAAATTGTGCAGATATACAAAAGTATTATATTAATTGTATATTAGTGCATGCATGTAAATCTAAAATATAGGGCCTAACTATATAATTGGAGAAAACAAAGAATGCAAAACTTTGATGCAAACTTCAAGAAAATTTTTATCGGCAAATGAATCCAATCTCTTTCGCACATAATTCATATGCATACGTACAACTTAATATATGTATATTCATTTGCATTTTGGCTAGGCTTCAAGGTTGATATTAGTTATTATGTAGTTTGGAAACCAATCATTCCATATTGATGAATCAAGACGGATTTATATACATGCATGATTGTTGATATCAATCAAAATGAAACATACAACATGTTGTCTTTCTGAACTGTCTGTTCCCTTGCGTTTCTTTGCCACCTCATGCTTTACATCATCCCATCCATATCCTACAAATTAAATTATTCAAAACATATTTATAATTTTTTAATGTATTTTATTATCTGCATTAAATAGTCATGTTGAGCGGTAAATTATATCTTACGCATTGATGTACGTGCGAATGTGTGCATTTGACGTTTATGCATGGTGTTTATTAAAGGCTGCGATTATTTCATCAATTGCACTCTCCGCGTGCAAGAGTGCAATTAATGATTTTTGTGATGGCACATGTTTTTCTCCAAATATCACTCGTAGTGTTAATCATTAATTGCACTCCTTCCCAAATAATTACCTGTAGCTATATACTTATATAACTTATTTCACCAAAAATATGCCGGTGAAATATAATAGAGAAATTTACTGATGCACTGGTATTGACTTGATTGGTAAATTATTTATAAAGCTGAAATATTATACATGCATGCAGATACACATCTGTGTAATGCAATACAAATATATATAGAATGCATGAGATTGAATGACCGCTATCAATAATGCATGTCTATCCCATTTGTGGTGGCAAAACGTTGCAAGTTTTGAATGGTAAAATGTTAATCAATTTGGTTTAATTGGACTCTTCCAGTGGACAAGAAAAAAGAAGCTGCTGAAACCGAAAATCGAAACTTATATAATTATGAATTTATGATGTTGTTTATAAACCAAAACATTTAAACACTTAATCGCAACGTCACCGTTGGCATTTTTTATTTGTTTCTACCAAATATGCATGGTGAAGCACTATTTTATCTTCAATATTTGTTAAATTGTGTGAGTTGATTTGATTTGATTTAGGTAAAGTGACTTTTTTACTAACATGTAAAACTAAGTATTGAAGAAGTGCATGCATGGTATATCGGGTAAAACAATAACCAGTTAAATCGCATGGACTGAATAAATATTCCCTATAAATCCCTACATGCCCATTTATTGCCAGCTTTTTTTGCAGAACTACATGTATGTAATATGATTTTTCTGTGTTGGTGTTGTGTACTCATGTGAATATGATGTTTGTGCATGATGCTACTCTGGGTGTGCATCCACACCGGGCAAGCTTGAAAAATATGACTGGCCACGGTGGGAATCGAACCTACGACATTTGGAATACTAGCCCACTGATGCTCTGCCAACTGAGCTATATACGCGGTCAGGTCAACTAAGCTACGCGGTCCAACGCGTGACCAGGAATATTTTTTCAAGCTTGCCTGGTGTTGATACACACCCAGAGTATCATCACAAACATTATTCACATGTGTTTTCAATAACAAACTCAATCTTTCCACCAGAAGAGTAAAAAAGCTCAAAATAAAGCTCCCGGTATCCATTTGCTTTAAACGTTTGCAAAAATTCTTTCAAAAGGTGGACTTTTAAAAATATGTTAAATATTTTCTTCATTACCTACACGTTTCTTATTGTAGTTCAGCATTTGTAACTCGGTAATTTGGCTGGAAGCTATAACGCACAACGGCATGCTAACAAAATACGGTATCTGCATTTGCATATGTGAAAATGGACGATCCGCATGATTTTGCTATATAAATTACGCACACAAAAGTTACCTGCAACACAGACATTTCTTGCAACGCTTTGATGCGACGTCGACGCAGATGATCGTGAATGATGTTTTTCACTTCCATGTCCACAATGAAAGCACTCATCCAACTCGGACACCATTCGGTATCCAATACATTGGCAACCACTGACAATGCAATTAGGTAACAACTCCTATACAGGATAATTTAACTTTAAGATGAGAATGTTTGGGTGTTATGCAACACGCTCTCAAATTAATGCACACTCGGTTTGAATACATTAAAAATTCTTAATTTCCGATACGTCATTTTTTAAACAGACAATGATACAAATTATTCACTCCTCCGCCTAGCTAGTTTTCGGTATGTTGTATAATACAGTCTGTGAAAGTTCGCGCCTTTCCGAGCCCCAACAGCGCTAACATATATACAAACCATCTATTTGAAATAAAATATCAACTCTCTTTGCTTTTTAAAAAGTCATTGTAAAATTGAAAACTACGAGATTTCTCCAAAATTTCGTACTCATATGGGCAACATAGAGGATGGGAGAGTTACAATTTTTCCTGTTAGTACGAGATGCCATGTGTTTTTTAAATGCTCATTTACTTAATTCCATAGCTTGCAAAACGCTAACAATAATAAAATTTGTAATAATAAACAATGTAGTTTATCGTAAAGAATTGTGGCTTTTCATTTTTTTTTAATAGAAAACTGAAAGTTTGAACATTTAACTACTATATAATTGTCTCGTGGTCGAAAAAGGTTGAAGAGATTTGGTTTCACTGCATGAACCATTGAACCAACATGGTAATGGAATTACCCATATAACAACTGTCTGATGTAATAGTGTTTGTAATATAGAATACAGTCCGTCCATATATTATACAAAATCAAAAAAAGTACGAAAGCACTACAAGTCGTGAAATTATACTATTTTAATACTAATGATAATAGGGCCATTTATACGGAACAAAATAAGTCGCGACTTACATAAGACGCGACTTAAATAAGCGGAGTTATCGCATAAATGGTTCTCTACGGCTTTGGTCTTATTTATTTGCTATAGCTATCATGTTGTTTTGGTTGTTTTTGTTTTAATATGCAAGGCTAATAATTTTACGTTGTTTCAAGTTTCTGGCATGTTTAGTCACACTTTTTGCCCAAAATTACTTATTTAAGACGCGACTTAAATAAGAACAGCTAAAAGACCTGTTCTTATGTAAGACGCGTCTTATCCAAGACGCGTCTTACATAAGAATTTTGTACCTTTTATACGACAAACTCGCGTCTTACTTAAGTCGCGTCTTATGTAAGTCGCGTCTTATTTTGTTCCGTATAAATGGCCCTAATATCTGCAAAATTAATTATTCATTCTGAAGGTTAAATGTAATTATTAATATTTTCGAAACTGACAGGGGAATAAAATATCAACTTCCTCGGCATGAAATTTTAGGCCAAAAAAAGTATGTGGGTTTCCTATTTCTTCTTGTAAAAACTTAGGTAGGGTAGGTCGGTTTTAACTTCTTTTTTTTTAAACTCATTCTATTTTCTTAACAACCGGACGTCATTTTGTTTAGTCGCCAAGTCGGTGCTTCCACATTCTGAGATAAATTTCCTTAATATTGCCCCAAATTTCAATTTTTCACAAACGTTTTTCTCTAAGTGGAAACACTTACAAGCATGATCCAATAAAAAAGTTTAGGGTTGGGTGATTTCGGCATCCAAAAGCTAGGTTAAGGTAGGGTCGGGAAATCGGAAACCCACATATTTTTTTTGGCCTTATACAGTATACTTGTACTACTTACCTCCTCCGCAGCCGGCCTTTTGAACTGATGAGGCAAAATACTTCGTCTCATATTCCAAATTTTAACCTGGAAACGGACATACTCTTTACGGGCCGTATGGCCTGCCGAGGAGGTAGTGCATGCACATGCCCCTCGCATAGGACTGATTACATAATATACCAGTTAATCAGTTCACAGATATTTGCATGTTGATTTATAAACCTAGCACATTTATTTAAAGACACATGTCTCTCAAGTTGTCATTATGGCTATATACAAGCATTGACCATCCTCTGCCAGACCAAACCGAAACGAGGCGCCTTTTAAGTCTGGCTCACTTTGGCGTAGAATTTTAGTAAAACTGAATATATTTATTAGTTGTATTCTATAAATATATTCTAAATGTAGTCGGTTTTATGTCGCAGGCAAGCCTGGCCAGGGCCGAAAGTTAATATATATGTTGTGTGAATGGCTGAAAAGAGAAAATCCAACCAACTTTTTCCAACATTGATCATGGGCCATGGCCGGGGCAGAGCCAACATATTTTCAGAAATGGCCAAAAATGTGAAAAGTCTCATTATTTTTGCACGCGATTGCATGGCTTGGTCAGGCCAAGTCTTGGAAGTATATTACTAGCTGTAAACACGACTTGAAACTCATTAACTATCGAATTGAAGTAATAAGTGAGTAATTAAAAAACAAAGCTAGTCATCAGATATCAGCCTGTGGAGTGATTAGGGACCGGTCATTAATTACAGGGGAGGGGGGAGCTGGTGGAAATGAAAAATTAGATCTAGATGCTAAAATTTTGTTGGCCACCTCTTGAGGATAACACAATTATACTTGACCCCCTCACATGCAAATAACAAAAGGCACATTCGTATATATTTAAAGTTCTTATCAAGTGAAGCCACAGCATTTTAAAAGTGGGGGGGGGGGAAATTTTCGAGCGGCAACGGCGCGAGACACTTCTAGGGGGTCCGGGGCATGCCGCCCGGAAAATGTTTGAAATCTAGAGTCCCTGAAATACGATTTCCTGCATTTTCAGGGTAAGATTATACAGAATTCCGAAGATTATGAAGTAAACAAGTCACACGACTTTTTCATGATTATATACGTATATAAAAAACCTGCAAATATAGTAGTACATCATAGTCAGTGTTGTAAAAGTTACTCATTTTTTGGAACTAGTTACAGTTACAGTTACAGTTACATTCCCAGAAAAGGAACTAGTTACTGGTAAAAGTTACACTTAAAAAAATGTAGCTAGTTGCCGTTACAAAATTACTTCAATATTTTTGTAACTAGTTACAAGTTACTTAGAAATTTTGTAACTTTATCAAGTAAGAAAAAACCAAGTTTTACGCGCCAGTGATTAGTGGTCAGCAGATTGATGTTAATTATTTGTAAACGTTATGTAACCTTACGACTAATGGATCTCTCAGCTGTGTGAAGCACTGAAGCATGCGTTGTCGTAGAAAGCCGTGAGGAGAATTTCGAGAACTGAGAGGTGAATTGTAAGTTTTAACCGCAAGAATGTAACGAAAAAAGTAACGTAAACGTTGCCGCTATTAAAGTAACGCGTTATCGTTTCATTTTAGGCCAAAGTGTAACTCGTTACAGTTACAGTTACCTTATTTCTAAAGTACAGTTACTCAAAGAGTAACGATTACTTGTAATTTTGTTACTTGTAACAAAGTTACTTACAACACTGATCATAGTGAATAGAAAAAGGTTAGAGAACTCGATGCAAACATAATAGACCTCCTTATCTATGTTTTTGTGTCTGGCCGTTTATGCAAGGAACGAACGGTTCATCGTCATGTGTGAATTGTTTTTTCACCAATGGCAGTGTGCTGTTTAATTACCTAGTCGTAATATTACACAATGGCTAAACAAAAACAGAATAACTATTGGTTACTCTAGCGAAAATACAATACACACGTGACGATGAACCGACAATTTTTTTGCATAAACCAAGAAAAAACATAAATGAGGCTATTATGCCTGCATCGAGTTTCCTAACCTTCTTATTCTATTTACTACGACTTTACATTGATGGACAGCTGCCTAAAGGAATTGCTACTTCCAGGAAAATTGTGAAACACTGGGGAGACGTGTCCCCCCCCCAGTCCTCCCCGTGACGCCGCCAAAGTGATGTTTTGATTATCTATTTTTGGCATAATGGCATGAATTTTTTCAGAATTCGAAGAAAAACGTTTGATGTAATTTGACGTAAATGAAGTCAAAATCTCTGAGAAATTACCAAGCTGTGAGCCCACTGCGAGTTTTTTAATTTTTTAGTAAAATATGTGATGCTGATGGTGGATCAGTGAGAGTTGGCAACTTTGCCCGATATACATGTATCGTAATTTCTATATTCTTTACCATCTATTGAGTCAACAGCTGTTCCAATGTACATGTTTATGTTGAAATCAGTTTAGTAAATGGTGTTGTGTTAAAGTTTACTACAGTTCTACTGCTCTCTATTTTTTATCTGTAGGTTTTATGGTAGGGCGGGGTCATGTGGGGCTGGAGCGAAACTAACCCCTTTTGATTGGGGTGGGGGCTAGAATTGCCCTGCGAAATCGATGATGCCCTGCGGGGGACATTCAAAAAAGGAGCCAACAAAATTTTTCCGGACAAAAACCACTTAAATTAAAGGTCAAAAACAAATTCCTGTTAACACATGCATGAAACCCTTATTTTTTTAACAATATCTGAAATTTAAAATCTTTCATTGCCCTGCCAATCCTAGCCTTATATAGTCTGCGCGCAGGCTATGCCAATCCAGACAATTTGTCCTGCCAATCCAGCTTTGGGGTTGTCACACCCCCCCCCCACCTTAAGTTTCGTCCCTGCTCTCTTCAATTTCTCTTCAATTCTTTTTAATTTCTTAAATTATTTTCGACTAGATTTTCAGTAGTTTTGCCCGACCTTTTCTTAGTTTTTGCCCGACAAGAGTACCGTTTCGAAAGATTGGGGGGAGGGGGGGAGACACCCCCAACCCCCCTGTGGTTATGCCCCTGGGGGCCGGTTGTATAAAAAAGTGATTAAAGTTAACTATGGTTAAGTGCAAACGTCATCCAATAAGAAGCGCCTATTTGAGAGTTAATCACTATTTAACTACAAAATTGTGATTAAAAAAGTGATTAAGAGTTTTATGCAACCGGCCCCAGGTATTTATATTGCACAAAAAATTTTGCCCCTTTTTTTCATGCACAAAATTATCTGACCCGCCCCCCACCCCCCATTTTCCACCAGCCCCCACCTCTCCCCTGTAATGGACCTATTCCATAATGAACAAAATTGTGATCCAGACAACTCAAGACAAAAATTTCCCTAGCTTGAAAGAGCATCATAAAATTAATAATGCTCCGAAGTTTCGTTGTGAAATGTTGTAAAATACGGATAATATAGCCCTCAGAAGTTTGCCGTTTTTCAGTCATTTTGTATTAATACGCACAGGAAATTGATACCATTTTTCAGAAAGCGGTATCAATTTCCCGTTCGTATAAATACAAAATGACTGAAGAACGGCAAACTTCGCAGGGTTATATTATCCGCATTTTACCACATTTTGCAACGAAACTTCGGAATATTACTAATTTTGTGATGCTCTTTCAAGCTGTGATAAAAGTTTTGTCTACACTTGTCTAGGTCAAAATTTTGTTCATTAGCAGGGCTGCCAACTCTCCCGGATTATCCGGGAGTCTCAAGATTTTGGACCTAATCTCCCAGTCTCCAGATTTTGTCTTAATTCTCCCGGATTAGGATAATCACCAACGTCGATTTATGCACTAGCCATTTGATTCTTCGTTGTCAAAGGTTTTAACAATAAAAATTATTTGCGTTGCACATTCGTTTTCCTGGTAAAAATAAAATTCTTTCGTTGCTGCCTGCGTTGCTTTTAATCAGCGGTTGAATGACGCCATTTTCCGTAAACACTTCATCTTACAGGGATTTTTTTACCCGTATTGACGCCATTAAAGATGTCGATATTTTATTAAACTAGTACATAATATTGTGAAACTTGAAATCAACAGTTATTCAGGCAATTTATAGTTAATATTCGACTTTTTGTATGTCCGGAAAAAATTTTTGACCCCTAAATTGGTACACTGACCGAAAAGGGGGGGGGGGGGAGGTCGGCGAAAAAAAAATTCAATATCAATTCTCCAGATTTGAAAACTTCCAGGGTTGGCAGCCCTGCATTAGGTAATAGGTCCATTAATGATCGGCCCTTAGCATAAAAACACAAAATAAATGCACGTGACGCCTAGAAATACTGTGTCTATTTTATACTAATATGATCTATATTCTCCAAGGAACGACTTTCCGGAAAAGCAGACCGGTTCAAATATTAAAGCGGCCTGTTTTGACATTACCTAAATTCCATTTGCGTTTATAATAATAACACCAGTATGTAATAATTATATAGCATGCAGAGTACATATAATCACGACGGTAGCGCGAAGTTGAGTATTGTCCTCCCCGACCCGTTGGAGGACAGCCACCGTAAATATGCATGATACTGCACTTGAAAGCTAATAAAATACCATATGCTTTGCCGCAAAATATTAAACTGTAAACTGAAAACCAAGCAAATAATATATCAATTAAATGAATATATATACTCTTGACGGTCGATCTATAAACCTATAGCTAAATTTAAACTCGAATTAATTTACAACTTACGTGCTCAAAAGCAGGACAACCACAAACACAAGTATGCGAATCTGGCTTTATAGTAATATATTTAACACACTTTGTGCCGTGTTTACGGCATTTGCCGCGCAAATTCCCGGCCAAGTCCATCCAAAATACCGTCTCTTACAACTATGCTCGTCGTCAGGAAGAACGATAAGACACTCCCATTCTATATTTACATTTGAAACTTGTAAACATTTTTCAAAATCAAAAATCAAAAAATCAAAAAATCAAAAAATCAAAAAATCAAAAAATCAAAAAATCAAAAAATCAAAAAATCTAAAAATCAAAAAATCTAAAAATCTAAAAATCTAAAAATCTAAAAATCAAAAAATCTAAAAATCTAAAAATCAAAAAATCAAAAAATCAAAAAATCAAAAAATCAAAAAATCAAAAAATCAAAAAATACAAAAACTGTTTTTGTGCTGTCGCGTCTGGGCCACCGTAGTAACGTGTGTGTAACGTGTCTATAATTAGTACGTAAAAATAGATTGATATTTTGCGCATGTGCGACCAGATTTGCTTGAGCTCATCTCACATAATCCCAAAATTATAGGAGATGGAAGTTTGCAATAAATTCTAGTGCAAGTTTACGATCGGTAAGTCCATATATCAACATAAATAAAATGCTTGAATTGGGTTTAAAATCTAGTGAGTATGTCAATCTTACGTAACAATTCAGCTAAAAGTGGGAAAATCATTGAAATTTTTCCAAAATTGTATACAAGTAGGTCAGAACGATGCGTGTCTGTTATAAAATACTTGAATTTAAAGAAAATATTCTGTTTGAGAAAAAAATATATACTCATGATTGTCAGCCATGGGAAAAGTTAGTCTGAATTTTATTCATTATTTTATAATCTTCTTCCAATGTATATATTCATCAATTAATCGTCCTTTCCTGGCAAAAAATAACTATAGTTCTCAGGATCCCCTATATTCTTTTTGCATGAAGTACTCAGTTCTGGGAAACCGCTGGGAAAAAATATTATATAGCAAAAGGTTCACTAAGGAAGAAATCCAAGTCAGCGTCTTCCCTGGAGCACTAAGTTGAATCAACATGAACGAATTGCGTTTTATTCAAAAGTACAAATAGAGACAATCAGGAGCAAAAATTAGACAACCGCATAAGTGCCCCCCTCACCCCCAATTCAATGTTGTGTGGATGACTGAAAAGAGAAAATTCAACCCACTTTAAAAACCACCTTAAATTATAATGACGTCAAGAAATGGGAATATCGGGATTTTTTAGGGAATCTCGGGATATTTTGGGAGCTTACTTACGATTTTTACAAAATTACAGTTGGCAACGCTGACTCGAAGTCAATTAGCGATTTAAGCATTCGAATTAAGCCCCGACATTTGGTGGATGTAAACAAGTGACGCGTGTATACTCGCAAAAATATTGGCAAATAAGTGAACGTAAAATTTCAGCAATTTTAAGAAATATATTTTACTAACATCTCTTTTGCTTTGCCTACAGTTCTATATACAGACAATGACATCGTGAAATGAGAGAACTCAATAAGGATTTGTAAACAACAGCTCATTCAGGGCGGCAATTACGGCTTTAAAAACAAACTAGAAGTTACTATCGCAAGGAAAGTGCTGCCTCATCCCCAAGAGATCAAATCAGCATATGCAAATTTGCTGAATATCCTTATATGATCCCCGCTTTCGGGACGAGAATTTCGATGTATTGAAATAAGTCATGGTCTACAACATTTGAGTTTTGTTAACCAGCATTTGAATTTTCATTTAGCCTAGTGACTTATTTCAATACATCAAAATCATCCCACCTTCCATCATGTAAACAGTCCCTAAGATGCCAACTAAGATGCCTGTTCAGGAGTGCATTTTGAATACCAAACACCTTGCACAAAGTCGAAGGTCAGCTAAATATTCTAATTCTACTTTCTTGGCATGGGTGATTTTATATGAATATCTTCAATGCTTATAACTTCTTGCTTTTGTATGTACTGGAAAAATTATAATACTGTCAGTGGTGAAGCTAGCCATAGCAACAGGTCATGCTATGCAAGTTTATAATGATTTGCATTGTAGGTTTATTAGCATAGCATGACCAGTTGTCATGGCTAGCTTGCCATTGAATACTGTACAATATCATATATATATAAACAATAATAATACTTGAATGAATCAATAGACATGTAGAATTTAATAACAATTTCATATATAGAAATACTAAGTCAGTCCCCACAAGCAAATATCCTGGGTACGAGGCTGAGTCCGTTTTTGTCCCAATTAATGTCACCTTCAAGGCTACCCCTATCACAGAACAACTGAACAATCTGCTGATGGGGGAGACAAAATCTATTTGTTGACATTTTTGTTTAATACGTCTGCTTCAGATGACACCGTTTATTTGTAATGACTAAACTAAGATTGTACTCTGTCAGAACTGCAAAACTATATAATAAGAAAGAAATTGTGATCATTATCGAAAAATATAGTATACCCTGAAATGTAGTGACACAGGCACACAGCCAGGTGATTATATGAATGTAGGCCGGTAGGATTATTTCATATTTTGCTAACAATGGACATATCAGGGCCGGAACTACTAGGGGGGGGGGTAACACCCACCAAAGAAAAGTCAAGAAAGGGGCCCAACTTCCCCAGAGGGAGCACCGGAATGCTGGAATTGCGGATTCTGAAAAATTGAGGTTGAAAAAAGTCCGAAACATATTTTTAACACAAAGTAATTTTGGAAAAAAAAACATTGACCTCCCCGGTTTTTTGAGGGGGGCCCCGAAAGGAAAGGGGCCCAAATTTTTTAGGTAACCCCCCCCCCAACCAGATATCGCCGCTCGGCACGTCCCTGAATGTGTTTACAGATCATCTTGTACCAAAGTCGATTGACATGTTATTACATGTAACTGCTGGTAAGTTAATAGTGTGCAGACAACAATCCACACTGGGTTAACTGGGTTGCTATAGGAATATTTTTACATTAGAGAGTTTAAGCTTCGCGTTATACGTCAAACGGCAGACGCCAGGCAAAGAAAAATTTTACGATATCACGCAATAAAGAGTAAATTAGCTTGCCGTTTTAAAACTGAAATACATAATTATTCTTTCGACACAAGAAAGAAAATATGAAACGAAAACGTTCAACAAAAATTTTGCCAAGAAAATTCAAACCTGCCGTTCCCGGAAACGTGAAGCTTGAACTCCCTATTATAAAGCATACCCAAGTACACAACATTCCGCGTTTGTTATAAACCAAAAGTAATTTTGACTCCTTGTATATTAAGGACGCTCAGTGGGCTATTAATTTTAAAACGTCTGCCGATATAAAATTGGTGAATCATTTGGACCTATTCCCTAATGAACAAAATTTTGATCTAGACAAGTCTAGACAAACATTTCACCACAACTTGAAAGAGCATCACAAAATTAGTAATATTCCGAAGTTTCGTTGCGAAATGTTGTAAAATGCGGATAATATAGCACTGCGAAGTTTGCCGTTTTTCAGTCATTTTGTATTAAGGCGGTTTTCCACGAGGCGAAATTTTTCGACCGAATCGAAATTTCTCTTTGTTTCATGAGCTCTCGAGCAGAACTAATTGTAAAAAGACAAAGAGAAATTTCGTTTCGGTCGAAAAATTCCGCCTCGTGGAATCAGGCCTTTAAGGCCGTTTTCCACGAGGCGAAATTTTTCGACCGAAACGAAATTTCTCTTTGTCTTTTTACAATTAGTTCTGCTTGACAGCTCATGAAACAAAGAGAAATTTCGATTCGGTCGAAAAATTTCGCCTAGCGGAAAACCGCCTTTACAAGCACTCAGATGGAACTAAACAGAAATCTTTTGAATTTGAACTTAACAATAGAAATTTCGGTTCGATCGAAAAATTTCCCCTTGTGTTGTGGTAAACCGCCTTTACGCACGGGAAATTGATACCGCTTTCTGAAAAAAGGTATCAATTTCCCGTGCTTACCTTAATACAAAATGACTGAAAAACGGCAAACTTCGCAAGGTTATAACCTTGCGAAGTTTGCCGTTTTTCAGTCATGTAATTTTACAACATTTCGCCACGAAACTTCGGTATGTTACTAATTTTGTGATGCTCTTTCAAGCCGTGATAATTTTTTTGTCTAGACTTGTCTAGATCAAAATTTTGTTCATAGGGAATAGGTCTATACCTCTATATCGAACACTTTTAACAGCAGATCTAAATATAAATGCCTTGTATATCACCAGAAAGAAAAAAATATCACCAGAAAGAAATATCACCAGAAAGAAATCTTGATATCACCAGAAAGAAATAAAGCTATCGTTTCCTGAATTATTCGAAATATTGTCGATTTGTGAAAATCCAACATACCACTGAAATCCTGAAAAGAATCATGCGAGCGCAATACAAAATAAATTTTGACCGCCCCCCTCGTTTAAAAAAACTTCCTGAAGCCTTAATTATTTCCCCGGAATTACGACACTTTTAGGCATGTTCATATAGCGGCGAGCTACAATCAGTGACAAAAGGTTTTTGGACAGTTATATAATATATGCATATCTGCGCCATTCCAAATACTGTTCAGCATAAAACCACTATCCCTCCCTCCCCCACCCTAAACAATGTTGGGTGGCTGGCAAGGAACATTTTGCGCCGGTATTTCCACACACAACATTGAACGGGGGTGCGGGGGGTCGATTATGTTGTAAATGTGCGCTCTTTTGCTATTTTGTCCAAAGTGTTTTGTCACTGATTGTACCTTTCTAAGATATATCTCTTCTCCGAAGTAAGGGAGTTATAAATACTAGAGCGTGGCATCATACTGGATTGTTTTGTACTTTTGTTAGAAAATCGTTTTACTAGCTAGAACTTCATTCTTGATCATTCTGATTTCTGAGAATATCCAAATAGTACATATTGGGCCATTCCATTTATTAACCGCACCCCCCCCTATTGAGGGTTTACAAAAAATACCCCCTGGATATTGCTTTAGTAATAGGGTATGTGGATTTCTCATTTTAACATTTCCCGTGGATTTTCTAAACCTTTGTTAACCTATTGAGGGTTAAACATAATTTCTCCCCCTGGATTTTTGGATTTTGTTAAATTTGTTCAATGGATATTTTGCATATGTTCTTTGAAATAGAATTAATACACAAATAAATTCACTGATAAATTTACTGCCATGAATAAATAAATTTACTACCATGGATTTATTTTGTTTAAATTTTTTCCATTTGGATTTTTATTTGGATTTTTTATATTTACCCATGGATATATTTTGAAAAATTTCTTTCTCCTAATGGATTTTTGTTCTTTGGACCCCCTGGAT
>CACRXK020006182.1:0-25874 GCA_902702795.2 Paramuricea clavata | reverse complement strand
TATATATATATATGTTATATATATATTATATATATATATATATATATATATATATATATATATATATATATATATATATATATATATATATATATATATATATATATTAAAGTAAAAAATTCAGAAAACTGCCAATGTTTGGGTTTTGCGCCTACATGCGCAAAAGCGTTGCGAAGCAACTCAACTCACCTGCCCCTTCTGACAGCTTTCGGTTCAAAAACTAAAAATTGAACACAATTTCAAGTTAGGAAAAGCTATGAAAAAACACAGTTTCACATAGTAAATCTCTTATCTTATTTATACTGAGTCCCAGATAACACTGCTGCACAAAACAGCGAAAATTTCGTCGATTGTCAAATTTTCATCATTGGATCCAATTTGGATTACTAAAACCGCCGCTCAATGTGTTGAGCTGTCGAGCTGAAAGCGAGTTTTTCCCAATTTCAGTGCACGAAATATTTTCGTGACGACCTATAACCCTATCGTAGAAGACGTGCTTATCTCTGCTCTGTAATGAAACTGAATCAAATGTACAATAGCGTTTTAATAAGATCTTACCAGTGTTATCAACCATGATAAAATAGTCCGACGTAAAACGGACATTCTTTGAGACTTTGAAGTATCCTCCACACTATTTTATCTCAAATTCACTATAAAACAGTTATTTCAAATTCATAATTAGTTTTGCTATCCGTCCTTCGCAGCATACTTTATGTACTACTTAAAAAGCATACTTAACTGGTAATATGACACTGTCATGTAAGTAAATTTGCATATATTTTTTTTTCGGACAAATTTTGTCGCCTTCTATAATAAAAATATAAACACGTACGGAAACTAGAAAAGCAAAAAATCATAAAAGAACGGACAAATCCGATAATTTTTAGCACAGCAAGAAATCTATATGATGTCTGGTCGTATCGGCAGAAAAATATAAGTATTGTCTGACGTACATTATTGTCTCACGTACAGACATTATTAGAGTATTCTGCGCCATAAATATTCAAATAGAAAGAGATATATGCTTTAACCTTTATCAACTAACATTTGCAGGGTTTAGGAAGGCATTTACAAAAACCAAAAATGCTTGTCATATACGTTGAGCGAGTTATCCTTAAATGAGCCAATATATATGAGTTAAACTAGTCGACAAGATACGAACCAGCTGCACTGCAGTTCAAATATTAGTGATGCTAATAATAAAATTATATTGGGAATTGTTAATAGGATTGTAATTAAATTTTAAAGACTGAACTGCATATAACGAGTATTCATAAAATTTTACTTAGGTGATTCATCAGTTCTGGAAATGAGAATTTGCTGAAACTTTCCATGCAGGGGTGAAGTTTATGATATGCTCATAGTAAAAACAGAAAAAAGTTAGGGTCACCGAACTCGTTTCGAAGATATGACAAGTGCCAGAGGACAAGTGCAATATGCCACTTTTCCCCTATCTTGACCCGTTTACGACTTACAGAAACAATCGCAATTGCTCAACCGATACTGAATTTTTTAAACAAGGATCCTATAAAAATGTCTATCTAGTGATTATATACAAGAAAACATGGTATTCTAGCGAATCAAAAACCATTGACGTTCTTCTCAGACATGTTATTGTGGGAGGCATGCGCGAAAAATGTAAAATATGATAAGTTGTAGAAATTATTTTTCTCTTATTTTCTGATATGACATGTAAAACGTATAGCAGAACAAAAATATAAAATAAAAAGGTAGGGTCACAGACATTCTTAAAGAGATACAAGGGTTAAACATGCAACATGATGTGGTTTAGAGTGTTAGTTGCACAGGACCCCTACAACTCTCTTGTCATTTTTTGAAGGAATATTTCCTGAAACATGCCTAATTGCAGAATATTTTTCTCTTTGCCCTTACTCTTTCTGTATCACTTTACATTGCAATTGGACTACATATATTAGCTAGAATTTGTTGTTAGAAATGTGCAGTAAAAGTGCGCAATGCAAAACTGATGAATACAGGCAACTATAACAATAACATAAACTGACGTCTTCAATGAATGGCAAACTGTTTAATATTGTTTCGTGCACATGTGAATAGCCGTAAATATCATCGAGATAATTTACATGGTAATGAATATTATCGAGTCATATTACAATGTCATGGTGAACTATGTATGTGCAACACAATAATATATTGAAAAACTATACAAATTATTTGTACTAACTAACTAAATAAGCTAATACTAGTATACTCAGTGTTAAGCGAGCTGTCAAGTAAACCACTGAGCTATATATATCTGGAGTAAGAAATTCAGTCATTCGGTCTATGAGAAAAGTGAAGCCAAGATGGCGACCATTGACGTCCAATATCCATGAAGGCGGTAAGCAGTTTTAATACCATTTCCCCCAGCTAATTCCAGTTTTTTCTAACGGACCGTATCGCTAATCAAGCTATCAGTTCATAAAATCATAGTGTTATTCTTTAAATCCAAGTCAAAATACGAAATTTCGGCACACCCCTTGCCAGCTTCGTGTTAACCGCGCAGACAAAAACAGTGGAAAGGGACTGGAACTGACGTTCAATAACTCTTCAATTTTCGCCATCTTGCCTTCACTGTTTGGACTCGAGTTCTCAGTCCAGTTGTATATCGAGCTCACTCAAATAAACACGGATGTTCAAAAGTGACCTTTACAGAAATTCAAAGAAATCACTCGCGGAAAAGCGCAACCCACATAACGGCACATTAAATACTGTGCTATTTGTCCTACAGCTAAGAGCTCAACCATTGAACATTACAATTATATCATATTTACATTTATTCATATACAATATGTGTTAACGTGAAAGTGGCAATGTTAAACTATACAGAATTTAAACACTGATTCCTTCTTTCTCAAAGCCCTATTTTGCTCATTTCTTTTTGCATGCCATGAATAGGCTTGCACAACACCAGTGGCAACATGACGTTCGTGTGATTGGACTGCTCGATTGCAGGGTGTCCACCGTTTGGTGAAGATGAAATTCAAGGACTTTTCCAGGACTTTCGAGGCCCTTTTTCAGTAAAGTCAATGACCTAGAACAGGGAAAAATCTTTGAAAATGGCACGGATTTGCCGTAAATAATTCACTTTATTCAGTAACTTTAATCAAAATCACTAATGTTGGCACAGCTGGAGGTTAAGGGAATTAATTCCAGGACTTTCAAGGACTTCTACTGATTTTCAAGGACTTTCCAGTCCTGGAATTTTTTTTCCAATTCAAGGAACTTTCCAGGATTTTCAAGGTCCGTGGACACCCTGTCAATTGTCTTTTCATTGTTTTCCATTCCTTCGTGCCATTCTGCCGTAATATATAATTACAAAAAGCGCATATAATGGCGGCTACTTGTTGTTGGCCGACTTGAATGACTGAAAAATGGTGCTTAAAAAGTTATATAAATTAAACATGGTATATATCTTAAATACAATATGAACAAGTTGGGATACATATAGATACTGGGTAATTACAATGTTTATGTCTTTGCTTGTTGTTGAGAAAAATGTCGATACTCGGCGTCGTGTTTCTTCATAATTTCGTCCAGTTTCTCCGTCCAAACATCATTAAAGTCTTGAACTTCTTGCATCAGTGTGTCCAACAGTTCCATGTTGGCCTTGACTGTCTCGTACCCAGGCCCTGCCAGGATGGCTAGGTCATCTGTGGGAGAAAACGAGCATATGTTTAGCCTTGTTTACACTATCAAAGTTTCATGGGTAAATTCTAAGTTTTGAAGGATTTGTAAGAAATGTTTGAGGAAACTGACTTAATGTTCATCATAAATCACAATTGCTTACCGAATTCAGTGCTGTTCTTTTTGAAGTGCCTTTTATAGCCGTAGTCCCATATCAAGCCACAAGCCGAAAAAAACAACAGCATCCCAATACAGGAGAACAACGCATTCTTAAACATTGGTGTGTTTGCGTCAAATAGACCAGAAGCGATTTCCTCTGATGCACTCTCCTTTGGCTCCTAGAATAAAATGACAATACACAGTTGTGAAGTGACCTGCGTCTAGCTTGTTTTTCATCACATAAATTACGTAAACTGCACCTTATGAGACACACTATGAAATTATAGTCAATGTGTCACTGTTTATGAGGTTGATTTTTTTCTTAAAACTGCTCCCAGAACGCAGGAAGACTTTGAAATAATGGTCAGTGTGTCACTGTTTATCATTACTTATTTTTTGTTAAAATTGCTCCCAGAATGCAGGAAATAGCGTTTCTAAGCCTTAGAAAATCAAACATTTTCTGAGAGAGCATGCCCCGACGACTCGATTCGGTAAGCTAAAATCCTAGTTACGGACCTGTAAACAGAAATTGAAATTTTATATGTGTTAAAAAGGGCATGCTCACTTAACGTGAGTTTCTCGGTCACGTGGGATCAAATGAACAAGCCTTTACCTTTACAGGCGAGGTGTTGTCCTCAACAATTGTCGATATTTCGCCTTTCTTGTCCGAGACATAGTTATTAAAACATGTTTGTAGTTCTCGACTTGCCATTGCGTCGCGGAGCACGATGCCGTAAGAGGAATCGTAGGAAATGATCTTGTTCACTCGTACGTTGGAGGAAATATATCTACGGTTTGCGCCTGCAACGAAACTGTCCAGCAGTATACCATCCAACGAGCGGGACTCAAGTTCACTGAACATTGGTCCGAGCTCACTGAACTCTGCAAAGAAATTGACTGGAGTCATGATATGAGTCTAGTCTTTATCGGGACTGTGGTGGGGGTAGCGTCTTTCACCTGTGAGATCGTGGGTTTGATTCTCGCTACGGACTCATGTGAAAAGAGTCAGTCAACGCTCTGCCGAAAGTCGTGGGTTTTCTCTGGGTGCTCCGGTTTCCTCCCACAGGGAAAGTTGACAGGGTGGGTTAGGATAAACACAGTTAAGAAAGTAATATCACAATTGTTATGAAGAAAATATAGTCTAGGCTAAGTATTTAATTAGGTAAGTTTAACAATAGACCTTTCCCCCTATGAGTGAAATTTTGATCTAGATATGCCTGGACAAAAATTTCATCACAGCTTGAAAGAGCATCATAAAATTAGTAATATTCCGAAGTGTCGTTGTGAAATGTTGTAAAATGCGGATAATATAGCCTTGCGAAGTTTGCCGTTTTTCAGTCATTTTGTATTACAAATGGGAAATTGGTAATCAGTTTGATCATCTGATTATCAATTTCCCGTTTCTAATGCAAAATGACTGAAAAACGGCAAACTTCGCAAGGCTATGTTATCCGCATTTTACAACATTTCGCAACGAAACTTCGGAATATTACTAATTTTGTGATGCTCTTTCAAGCTGTGATGAAATTTTTGTCCAGGCATATCTAGATCAAAATTTCACTCATAAGGGGAAAGGTCTATTTGCGCTATAGAAATGCTAATTGTAATCGCAACAGTTTAAGAAAACCGTACCAATAACATCGGAATTCTTTTTCACACCCATACGATATTCTGTAGAGTTTGCCAGAGCACCAACCTAAAGTTCAAGAGATTTGATGATATATGTACTGTTTAGAACATGAGCAGCAGTGTTTTATCAGATATAAAGATACGAGGCGAAGCCGAGTATCTTAGGTCTGATAAAACACACACTGCGAATGTTTTAAATTACTTCAAAAACGATCGATCTAGTAAGTTCATTGGCGAAGTAATTTTCAAAAAATACGTTGCGTAAGTCGAGAAAATCAAAGTTAAAGTTTATGTAAATCAAGGGAAATCTCTATCACATATAAAGATACGACACGCTTATGATTTTTCTTTGTGTTTTCCTCGTGAATTATTAACGAGTTTTTGAATTAATGTAAGAGTTCGGTTGCTACCCAATTCACTCGCATGTCTAATTTAAAAGCTTGGTTACCTTTGTTTCATTCTGTACTCACATTATCATTCTATACTCACATTATCGTATTCGTATGCCTTTCGACATTTTGTAGACTGACATGTGTTGTTCGATAGAATTGACAAAACCAATCTATGAGTGTAAATATATATCTTACCTTGGCTCCATACAACTGAAGATCTGTGCTGAGAGTTATTGCGGTCAGTGATGTTGTTATTACACCTGTAGTTATAGAGATGACGACGAGACCAACCAGGACCCACAGGATAGCAAATACACGAGCTAAATAACCCCTAGGAGAACGGTCGCCATATCTATAGGAAAATACGCGCAAATAGTATCTCTTAAGTTTTGCATGAAAGTTGATTTTACAACGCTGCGTTTTTCTAGGTTGACGCGCCCAGTTATGTTGCAATAAGTCAGTTGGTACAATCGTCAATAAAAATTCTCACCCAACGGTTGTCATGGTGACAAACGCCCACCAGAATCCTTCGAAAACACCAATATGGAATGGACGTGGAAACTCATCAGGGTTGTACCAAGTATCCTAAACAAAGATACGCGCGTGTTAGTTGGCAACCGTTATAATCCACAAAGGTTTTATAATGCGCTGTGATATCGTTATATAATTCCAGTTAACATATTGGTCCAGTATCTTACCAAGGCCCACATTGCAATACCAGCCAGCCAAGCCATAACCAGAGTCAGCAATAGTACAGGCCATGCAGAAAGAACTGAGTTCAGAATTGCTTTGGCACTTTCGCTCGAGTCCTCCTTCATCACCAGTACTGCGACACCGGGTGAACTGAACAGCGGTCTGTAGTACTCGCCCTTAAGACAACACAGATCTTTTGTAAGTAGATTACATGCTGCTTAGCTTTTGTTAAATTTGCTACTATAGCTTTCTAATGTTTGTTCACTAGTTTATATTCTTCTATCAAAGAGCCTCATTGACATGCATAGTAGGCCTGTTAAAATAAAGTTGGCTGTCTACCTACCTACCTTCTTACTAAACCAGTTACCTACCTATATACCAACCAACATACCTTGTATTCTTCGTCTGTTTCTTTGCCTGCGATCGGAAATGAAAGATGTACGACCTGTTTTGAGCTGATCGTGTACTTAACTTCATTCAAGGATTCTTTGGGTGTCCCGTACCTAACATGGGAGATACCATGACCCTTACTGCAATTACCACAGCATTTGTCAATCATTTTGTCGATCAGTAGTGGAAATATTCCCTTAGGATGGTCGTTGTCTTTTTCCTTGATCACAAAAGGTGGATTGTGGAACCAGTTGGTTGTGATGTTAGGTGGACAGTGGCATTTTGCTGCGAAAATAAAAAATAATTATTAAGCCTTGGCAAGTTTCCGTGACAAATTTCCTTGACAAGTTTACTTTCTCGTGTGTATGATCAACAAATTTCCTTGACAAGTTTACTTTCTCGTGTGTATGGTCAACAAGTTTCCCTTGACAAGTGCGACAGTTTTAGGCAAAAGTTGTGTTTTGTAAATCGGCCTTTAAAACAGTGCAGTTAAATCTTACGTATCACTTCCAGTTTTGCAGTGGCAATATCCTCTCCCCAGGTGTTGTTGGCCACGCACTTATATTCTCCAGTGTCTTCGGGATATCGCAGGTTCGGAATGGTCAGCGTACCATTGTTGTCATCGACGGCGTCAGCAGGCAACGGCTTCCCATCAACTCGGGCCCAGTAACGTCTGGGGCGTGGATGGCCGTAAACTCGGCAATGAAAGGTGAACGATTCGGTTGCTTTCCGGGTCATTTCTTTTTTACAGTCCTTATCTCCAAAGCAAGTGATCATTGGAGCCTCTGTGAATATACAAAAAAATTGTGTTTAGCTTGTTTGGTATGACAGTTTGTGTGTTGTGTTGTGTTGTGTTGTGTTGTGTTGTGTTGTGTTGTGTTGTGTTGTGCCTGTATTCTGATATGCAGAATTCAAAATGAATTTCTTAAAACTTTTATGTCCTAAATTTCAGGCAAAATTGCTTAATTTATAGCCTGCCAATGCTTTCATGGTTGTAAAATTACTGTTACAGCTTTGTTGCACAATTATTCACCACCATTCAAAAGCATTTAGAAATTATTGCCACCCCCCCTCCCTTTCCCCTAGTGTCCGTCCCAGGTGTTTTACAACTTGTAGTACAATTCAACTCATCTTACCTGAATCCTTGTGTATTTTGTATTCCGCGTGGAATCCCCTGGCCGTATCACTGTCATCAGAATAAAATGAAATATGCAACTCATTGCAAGTCGAGTTGATCATCGGAGGCATAAATGTACCGCAATATCCATCAGCTCTACCTCCTAGGTTCCCAGAAATCCCCGACGTTCCTGTGCATCTCTCTTTGATCGTGACATAGTCGTAGTATTCGCAAACCTTGCTTTCCTCCAGCTCGAAATCTTTGAAGGTGAGGGAAACGGTTGAGCCTGTGGGTCCAAATATAAGCCAATTACATGTCTGGTCCGTCGGGTAGTTCTGATTTTCTGTAAAACCTGGGCTTTTTATTGTGCCTTCGCTGTCCAACAGTCGCTGCACGCCGCCGTTGCACGCTGAAAATACAAGATATTGTATTTACGTATTGTACACGCATAAAATCTCACAACTTGTCAACAAGATGTGTTCGCAACAGGCTCAGTGTAGCAAGCTTGTCAAGTTGTAACAATGCTGTTATTTTATCAAGTTGCTACAAGGTTGTCACTCACAACTTGTTGACAAATTGTTGAATTGCAGGACGATAACAAGTTGTTGCAACAACTTGTAACAAGTCTGTTGAGCTCGACAACCTTGTAGCAAGTTGTCAACAAGCTGGGAACAAGCAGTGCGAACACATCCTGTTGACAAGTTGTTGGAACAACATTGCTATACAAATCTGCTGCAGGTTTGTTAAAACTTGTGCGTTTTTGCGCGTGTACAAGACAGCGGACTCTAGATGAGCATATTAGCTCTTGGAGCAAACGTATTTAAAATATGTTTAAATAAAAAAATAGAGCTTTAACCTTAAGAAGAAGTTAATAAGAATAGTAGTAAATATGCCGAAACGTATATATTCATGAATCAGGATGTGTATGCTACTTGTTTGCGATTTGTTTAAGCTGTACTTTATTTCAGATTGTATAGATATATATTTTAGAATGCGCGATGATGCTGAAATCTTAGATTATATACACAGTCAATTCTTTCATCTAAATTTTTGCGAAAAAGAACAAAATATTCAAAGTTTATATAAAATATAAAAATTTAAATAAATTTTAACTGTTGAAGTGAAGTCTTTTTTTTTGCTACTTCTAGAAAGTAAAAATGTTAGCATTATCCTCGTCGACACCAGTGCATGTATTCTTCTCCGGTGGTTGAATCCGTTTCAGAATTCGTTCATTTGTATTTGTGGTCTAATTTAATATATTCTGTTGAAACAGGTGCTTCGAAAATATATTGTTAAACACAGTGTAGCTCTGTGAGACGTATATTTATTTAACTACACTGACACCGCGGCGTTTATTTTGAAAGTTAAGGACTTTAACACTAGCCTAGCTAAGGACTTTATAACACTGTTTCCTGCACCCTGCATGTCGATATGCAGAATGGACCGAACTCGTAATATCATAGCCTATAGTCAAACCACGATTTCGCCGTACGAATGTATTACTAATGCATGGAAATAATTTTTTTCCATGCACGATTTCAAATTCGTCCGCGATCTCGTTTGAAAATTGCCTTGACCTTAGTGTAACATAGATTAATAAGTAGATATATAAAATATCATTTTAAAAAGCTGCCCATGCATTGTTTTAGCAAACCTTGTTGCAAAGCAAGACATAGGGCAGTTCTTCATGTAGCCTATATACACCGTATTTATTTAACTATATGCCGTTTTTTTTAACGTATTCTTACAACGTAAAGTAAAGAATCTAGTTATGATTGCTCATAGTGCCCGATGTGTATGGTCATATCTTGTCATTCTATCAGACGGTTGCAGATTTTTAACAACTGCGTTAAACTTTGTCGCGAAGCAACTCAACTCACCTGCCCCTTCTGCCTGCTTTCCATTCAAAAACTAAAAATAAAAACACAATTTCAAGTTAAGTAGAGCTTTGAAAATACGCAGTTTCATATAGTAAACTCTTATTTCAGAGATATACAAAACCTTTTTACATTTAGTCCTAACACTTTGGTCCTAAATTTCGTGGATTCAAATTCGCATCATCGATTGTACTAGACCGCCGCTCAATGTGCTGAGCTGTCGAGCCAAAAGCGAGTTTCTTCTAATTTAAGTGCACGAAATATTGTCGTGACGATCTAACACTTATCTTTGAAGACATACATTATCTTATCTTTGCTTTGTAATAAAACTGATTCAATGTACATTAGCATGAAGAACAGCTTACCAGTATTGCGAAGAATGATAAAATCGTCCGAATTAAAACGGACATTTTTGAGAGGTATTCAATCTTGTGTCCTGTGTATGTCTTTGTGACGTACTCCACACTATTTTACGTTAAATTCAAACAGTTATTTCAAATTCGTGATAAGTTTTGTTGCGTTATCCGTCCTTCGCCATATATGTACTACTTCGCAAGCATATTTGACCGTGATCAATAATTAATGTATTCAAAGCATTACCAGCCGACCGCAATATGTGTTTGCTCGCCGTGTAACCAATCAGAATCGTGCTGACGAGATTGTTGCCTCTAGCAACAAACGGCATATAACAACATGCAAATTATTATCCCCTTAAAACGGTTGAAACGCACTGAAAATTGAGTGGAAAACTATGGAAATTGCCTTGCTAAATTACTTAACTTAAAAAGCTTGGTTTAACATGAGCGAAGTGATGAACGGCTGTTTGACTTCGTGCTGTTTTGCAGTCGGCTTTTAAGTTTGTTTCCATGCAACGTTTTTGTGTATTTTTCATAATGCAAACTGGCTTTTAAAATCTATTTAATTTTAAATCACTCGTGTATTTTTTATATAAACTGTTAACTCAAAAACATAAATTGGGGCGAAATGAGTGAAGGAAGGAAGTAATTTTACGGCGAAATACGTGATTTCACAAAATGTGAAAGCATTTTAGACATGGGAGATTTTTATTCTTTTTGCATGTAAAACCAAAGGGAAAAGGGGACGATAAGCCGCTTAAAACCTCCGTCTTTTCCTGTCGACAGTAGAAACGGAACTTTCGTAAAAGGGTTTTTTTCACGATACCGAAGAGTTTATTCGAAAAAATGTTTACGATTACCAAATGACACACAAAACATCATATTATGTAAATAAGCTAGATAAATATTTATTTCATATTGTTTGTATCATACAAGTGAAAATATCCCTTCAAGTGGTTCAATGTCCCGCCAAATATTTTTCGTCTCATTCTTAACCGATCCTTCGGAACTGGAGCTCGACAAATTTCCATCGCCGAAACTCTTATCATCGTCCTCGGTTTCCAGTCGTTTTCTCTTCGCCTCTTCCCGTTCTTTCCTCGCTTTTTCGCGTTTCAAAGCTCTTTCGATTCTCCTGTCCGCTTTCTGGCGTTCTTTTATATAAGATTTTATCTCTTTTAAATGTCTTCGTTTTGCCCGTTGAATGTTTCGTTTCATTTTTCTTGTGATTGTGTTGTCTGGTGAAACACAGCTCATCAATGCTTCTTGTCGCGATTCAAATGCTCTATCTCTTGCACCAGCTATCAACGCTGTGGTATCTGGAATTACAAAAGGTGAATAAAAATTACCCTATCAAACTAAATTTACTTTAAGTACTATTTAAAACACGAGTAGGAGTTGTCTAAGGAACCGGTCTTTATTTATGGTGGGGGGTGGCACCAAAGAGAAAAGGGTTGGGTAAACAAAATTTTGAGTGAGTAAAAGGTTGGGTAAATGAAAAACAAAACAACTCAAGGGTTGGGTAATAAAAAATTATTGTCATTTCCAAAGCACGATTCACTGAAATGTTGGAGACCAAAAAGTACTGTCAACAGTCAGATGTGAATATAATATGTGAATCAATCAGAGTCAATATCTTGATAATATTCCGATATGTTGAGAGACAGATGGTGTCTCCAAAGAAAGTACATGTGCAGACAACATGAAATTTTAGACTGCAGAAAATTGCACAAGCAGTTATCAAGCTCATGTCACAGAAGTGGTAAAGGACATGTGTGACAACTGAATGGTATCCGTTTGTAAAGTTTTTGGCCAGGAGTGGGTATTTATTTTTTAATCGATATTTGAGGTTGGGTAATCAAACTTTTGGCTTTTTAATGGTTGGGTCAGCAAAATTTTTGCCACAAAAAACATTTCTCTTCGGTGCCACCCCCCACCATAAATAATGACCGGTCCCTAAGCCGAGAAAATCAAAGCTAAAATTGATGTAAATTAACATGATTTTTTATCACGTACCGGGTGGGGCAAAAAAATGTACGACTGTTTGCTGCAAAATCAAAACTAAAAGAGCAACGACACTAAAACAAGTTTAATGGCATTCAGCGATATCCAACTTAAACTTTGATATATGCCATGCCCATTTCGATGCCATATTGTTAATGATACATGCATTTAAGCAGGAGTAAACATTTTTGGAACTTTTGATTGATTTAATGATTTAATGAGATTCGGCTAATATAGCGCCAGGGAGTTCGCCACAGGTTTCCCCAATTACGGCGACCCCATAATTAACTTTACGTTTACAATAATTTTAACAGTCGAAACGAACTAATTTAAGACAAAATACAATCGGTGCAAGAGACAACTAACAACAACTTAAAACACCATCAAGGGACCTAGCCCTTTTACATTTAACGCACACAGATTTCCAAGTTCGTGGATCGTCATAGTTATAAATATTAGATAGCGCGTATTTGTAGTACGTCTTTAGTCCAGATTTGAAAGCTTGCAGGCCAATATCTCTATTACGGAGGTCACTATTTAAAACGTTCCACGTTTTACACGCTCTAATAAGATATGAAGACTGGTATGTATGTTTATAGGGCCTTTTCAGCTAATTCTTGGCGGTTCCAAAAGTATTTGCTTACGTTTAAGCACAGTTATCTCAGCCAATATTGCATGAAAAGGTACAAGACATATATCAAAATTTAAGTTAAACATCGTAGAATATACGGTGACTTATTTAAGTGTAATAGCTCTTTTAGTTTTTGAGTCATGGTGAATCAAACTGTCGTACTTTTTTTTGCACCACCCGGTATAAAAAATTCCTTTGTCTTTTCTTCATGAATTATTAATCAGTTTTTAAAATCTTGGATAGCTCTATATCGTCTGTTCTATGTAAAGTTTTCTTGGAAGTCCATGCAGTACAGATGATGCCTGATTGGTCTAGTGTTGCTACAGGCGAAGGAAACCGCAGTACTTGGAGAAGAGCCTGCAGTAAAGCCAAACTGAAGCTGTTCAGAAGATTTCCTCCAAGGGACGTTTTGTGTTGACAATCCTTATTGTGATAACTGGTTGAATAGATTGACAATTTCTTACCTATTGGCATTCTGAAATGAGGCAGACATTTTGAAGTGTATGTTGCAATAACTCCAAGGAGGAAAAGGATAGCAAACAATGCCGCAATAATGATGATAACTTGTTGATATGTCTTCGAAGTTGCATCGAACAGGCTTCGCGTTTTGTCTACTCTTACATTCCGTGTTAGAACATTCTAAATAACAAATAATATCACGCTTAGATGGTGTTGATGGTAAATGACTCGCTTATTGCTATCAGTTTATGAGTGTATAATTAATTATATATGGATATTTTGCTGATTGTTTAATTCGTTTCCACAATAATTAGTTATTACTGATCTTCTAATTAGTGTCATTAATTGTTACAACATAATTGTCTAACTGACGATCTTCACAGATCGATTATTTCATTGTAACTGTTCATTAATTAGTACTATAAATTGTTACAAGATGTTTATTTATAACTGATCTTTTAAGTACTAGTTAAACATGAGCAGCCGATCCTTATAGAGCCGAACGCGAGAGTTTGTATATCAGATAAAGATCGGATGCGAATATTTTATCGTACTTAAAAAAACAACCCATCTTATGCGTTCATTGGCGAAGTTTTTTAAAAATAAACATTGTCTAAGCCGAGAAAATCAAAGCTGGAGTTTATGTAAATCAGGACAAATCTTTATCCGATTTACAAACATTGATTAAACATTCATTTCTTTTGAATTTTCTTCATGAATAATAAATGAGTATTTTCATTAGTGTTATTTATTGTTAATCCATTATCCACACATGAACGTTTGTGAAATTATTTTCTACCACGTTGAAACTATGTATTAATTGCTTGGACATTACTTCTAACTGGTCCTTAAAATAATGTGGTAAATTTCTATTTGATGATTGTTACAAAATAATTTACTAATTAGTAACATTAACTGCTATCGCAACAGCGAAGCTCGCCATTAATTGTGATAAACAAAGAAAAACGTAAATGAAATCTTGTCAAGTACCTTCAATGGTTTAACATGTTTGACAACAGACTGATGTATTTCGTCGGTCTCTTGTGTGATGTAACGCTCAAGGCAAGGTTGTAACTTGCGTCCTTCCCCACCTAACACCACTCCGTAGTTGAGGGAATAATCAAATATTTTATTTACAGTAAGTTTAGCATCATTGAACAAATCTTTAGCACTAGATACTGTATAGGTATCGATAAGAGCACCAAACACTTTATGCTTCAACAAGTCATCGTAAATTTCTTTTAAGTTCGAATACTGCACGTCTGAAAAGATATGATAAAAGTGGTTGTTGTATTGGTGGTGTTATTTTTATTGTTATTGCTGTCATCTTGTTCTTACAGTTATTGTCTAGTTGTTTTTTTTTGTAGTGATTACATAGTATTTGTTGTTGTTGATGAAGATGATGTTGTATTTGCTGTTGTGTTTAGTATTTGTTGGTATTGTAGTAGTTTTGGAGTTATTATCGTTGTTGGTTGTTGTTGGTTGTTGTTTGTTGTTGTTGTTGTTTGTTGTTGTTGTTTGTTGTTGTTGTTTGTTGTTGTTGTTGTTGTTTGTTGTTGTTTGTTGTTGTTTGTTGTTTTTGTTGGTTGTTGTTGGTTGTTGTTGGTTGTTGTTGGTTGTTGTTGGTTGTTGTTGTTGTTGTTTGTTGTTGTTGTTGTTGTTTGTTGTTGTTGTTTATTGTTGTTGTTTATTGTTGTTGTTTATTGTTGTTGTTTATTGTTGTTGTTGTTTGTTGTTGTTGTTGTTTGTTGTTGTTGTTGTTTGTTGTTGTTTGTTGTTGTTGTTGTTGTCCTTGTTATTGTTGTTTTTATAGATTATGGCAACCTATTTCAAACTGTTTATGAAAGGAATGACTACCTGGATCGTATCTGGCGTTCTTTTTAACACCAAGTCTGTATTCTGATGAGTTTTGTATAACCGCAATCTAAAATTAGGAATAAACTTTTAACAACTGGACTCGGGAATTAATCTCTGGGCAAATTTGGAAATATTGTTGCGGTAGCATTTGAAAATCTTTAATGGAATTTTTGTTTCTAATTTTTGCATGAACTGGTGCCAATAGGCTTTTCTCTGTAAAACCAATTTCGATCTACTGTCTCTTTTAGTGAATGTTGGGCAAATGGGAGGATAGTCAAAAGAGGATTTACTGTCAGATACAAATAATTTTTCATTTTAGAACGTAGATGAGAATCACCCTTTTTCCATAAACTCTGATATCCTCTTTAATGATGCTCGACGAGATTTCGTTCGTGATGTGCGCAACAAACATCACTACCATTATCTGACCACATAAAGTCCATAAAATAGCGACAAACCGGCCGATGACTGTTCTTGGAGTTTTGTCACCGTATCTAGTTTCAAACAAAATTAATATTTCTAAGTACCGTTTTAAGACTACGTTCACAAGGGACTGGGCGAATTTGGAATTGCCCAATTCTGTTTATTAACACTGGAACTCGTACGGTTGGCTGTACTCGAGTTTAGCAATGCAAATTCAGTAATTTTGTAATGGACATTTAGATCATCTCACCCGACAGTTGTGAGAGTTATAAAGCTCCACCAGAAACCATCCCAAGGTCCATAAAAAAATGACATTGGGAAATATTTGGGGTTGTGTTTGCGTTCCTGAAAGAAAAAAAAAACACAGAATTTTCAACCACTTGAAAATATGAAAACTGTGCAACGTACATTTATCATCTATCAAACCTATGTACGGCAATATCTGATAGAAGATATAGAGCCTGTGGTTTCTTTAAAGGACAAGATGATAATGAAGGTATCAGAAGAAGATGTGGAATGATAGATATTGCTGAGAAGATGAGAGAAGCAAGGTTGAGATGGTATGGATGTGTACTAAGGAGAGATGAAGGAGAGCTGGTCAGTGACATTATGGAATGAAGAGATCAGAAGATGTGGGGTGGTAGACATTATAGAGAAGGTGAAGGAAGCAAGGCTGAGATCGTATGAACATGTAATAAGAAGAGACGAGGAGAGTTGATCAGAGACATTATGGAATGAAGAGATCAGAAGAAGATGTGAGGTGGTAGACATTGCAGAGAAGGTGAAGGAAGCAAGGTTGAGATGGTATGGACACGTAATAAGAGGAGTTAAAGGAAAGCTGATCAGAGACATGGAACGAAAAGATTAGAATATGTGGTAGACATTGCAGAGAAGGTGAAGGAAGCAAGGTTGAGATGGTATGGACACGTAATAAGAAGAGACGAAGGCGAGCTGGGCAGAGACATGGAACGAAGAGATTAGAAGATACAAGAACATTTTTACTCATCTAAATAGGAATACATTAACTTACAATCAGCCACATGATGAGACCAACGAAATACGACGAAAAAAACAACACCAGGATAAATGTCCAAGAATCTAAGACGGTCCTGATGACTCTTTCGGATTCGTTAAACGTATTTTGCGAACTGATCATGAATGCAGCCCCAGGTGAATGGACTAGGGGAACGTAAGGAAAGCCGTTGGCATATGTCATCTTAAATTTCGTGCCATGTATGGGAAAGTGGAAATCAGTCTCCTCTCGTAGGTTATTTTTCATTTCAATTAATCCTCGCTGTAGTGATTTTGTTTTGTTGTTTCCTACGAAGTCTATGGTTGCCGAATCGCCGTGAACGCAGTCGCTACAACAGAATGCTACAGCGTGTTTTAGAATGTCTGGGAATATGCCAACAGCTTTGTTGTCTTCCAGTGTTGTATACGGTGCTAGCTGCCACCAGTTCGTTGTGAAGACTCGTTGGCAGCTGCAGGTTTCTGCAATGAAAGGCAATCATAACATTTGAGGTTAGGTAACAGAATTCATGCTGGATACCAGTGTGGCAAAGCTAACCATAGCAATAGGTCATGCTGTGCTAATTTGTAATGCTTTGCATTCAAACATTTAGAGATGTATTGTCTTTGAACTATTTAGATGGAGGTTTATTAGCATAGCATGACCAGTTGCCTTAGGTAGCTTCACAAATGCTGGATACCAAGAACTCTATTTGACCTGAGAGCCAAGAAAACGAAGATTAAGACGCAGATGAGTTCTCCCTATAGTGATCCAGTAAGAGCTGGGACTTCTTGGAACACTGTTACTCCAGGAAAAACCACCACAGTAGAGCTCACAGCACTTCACATACCCCACCTACCCACCCCACATATCCATCCCACCTACCCAGTCCCCACCTACCTCCATAACCCTCCTGACTTTCCACCCCATTTCCAATGGAGGTGTAAGCCAACACTTGAACGACATAGGTAGTAAATGGCTGTAGTCCTTTGATCAAGTATTCTAACTTGTCCGGACCTATATTTTCCCACTTGAATGTTGTATTGATAGTCTTGAGTGTATCTCGCACGGGTTTGTATTTTATGCGATATCCACGGAGGATGCCGTGGACGTAGTATGATGGCGTGATCGGTTTCCAGGTAATGGGCATTTCTGTCGAGCTCCAACGGTTGTGAACTTTGATGTTTAGTGGTGGTTTTGATGGTACTGAAAGAGAATTAAATGACTTTGGAATTTTGGGTGTTTCGCTCAACAGAACAGAAAATAGAAGGGTTTTGTGAACTTCAATATTAATCTCAGCTGTTACTTACAATCTTCAAGCGTGGTACAGTTGATTTCATTGCTTGCTTTTCCATCTCCAATGCTTGTATACCCAATCACCCTGATACCATACTTTGTAAATTTCAACAAATTCTCCAGAGTTATCTCGTATGTGAATGGTATAGTCTTGCCCACCATATAACTCCCATTCTTATCTATAGCCCGATATAAAATATGGTACCCACGTAAGATACCGTGAACTTGCTCGTTGGGTATTCGACCCCATTTCACCTTGATACTAGTGGAGCTTAAGGCATTAGCGGCTATGAAATTCACTGAACGACTTGGAACTGAAATAAAAGTGAACAAATGCATTGAACGAAATGTACACACGTAAAAATCGCACAACTTGTCAACAAGATGTGTTCGCAACAGGCTTGTAGCAAGCCTTGTCAACAAGTTGTAACAATACTGTTAGCTTGTTTATCCTAGCAACAGTCCTGTTTTAAACAGTATTCTCCTAAAATATAACCTGGTATAGAGCCAATCTTGTACTAAAATCTAACTTACTATCTTCAGCCGTTGGTACAAAAATCAATTGACTCTTATTCCCAATTCCTTTTGAGGTGAACCCAGCCACTCTAATATTATACTTGGTAAATTTTCGCAATCCAGTGATTTCTATTGCCCGTGTTGTGGGCGAGGCGTGAAGAAGTATCCAAGGTCGATTCTGAAAGGCTCGTCGCTTGTAGTAGACATGGTAACGCCGGAGAACTCCGTGTGTCTGTGCTTTAGGAAGTGGGTCCCATTCGATGAGGAGTGATGTTGAGCTGGTGTTGACCGCAAGAACTCCCGGCGGTGGGACACTTGGTACTGTAATATGAAAGAGGAGAGTTTGAATAAAACGACACGTAATAAGAAGGGATGGGGTGGCAGTCAGAGACATTACGAGATGATGAAGTCAGATGATGTGGGGTGATAGATATTGCAGAGAAGGTGAAGGTGAAGGGGGCAAGGCTGAGATGGTATGAACACGTAATAAGAAGAGATGAAGGAAGAGCTGTCAAGAGATATCACAGAATGAAGAGATCAGAAGTGCAGAGAAGTGGGAAAAGCAAGACTGGGATGGTATGAACACGTATTAAGAAGAGATATTAGAGAGGTTAAGATACCCCGGTTTCGGTGTACGGGTACGAGTAGTGTCATCTTGTTTTACTGATGTCTGTAATTCGATCATACTTTTTCTGTTTTCTTGCAATAGACAATGATATAATGCGAAAAATGTGCACCTTTATACATCGACGAAAATATTGCTAACCAAAATCATGCTACCCGTACACCGAAACCGGGGTATCTTGACCTCTCTATTAAGAGAGCTGGTCAGAGATATGAGACGAATGAGAACACAGTACGTGGTGGAAGGGGTGTGTGAAAGAATATCTAAATATCAAGGAACAAACACTGGACATCACACAAAGGGACAGAGAAGGATGAAGGACAACTACCCAAGTAGGTTATGAGTTAGTCTGGGATTAGAGTTTTATAAAAGCAGATTTAAATCTGAGAGTGGATATGACAAGGCACGGAAATGGTGGAGGACAAGAATCCGAGCAGTTGACCCAGGACAGGGTGAAAGCCAAAATATCTATTCTAGTCTTACCATCTTCGTCTGTCAACACAGGAATCTGTTTGCAAGGTTTCCCGATTCCTTTAACGGTCAATCCAGCCACCTGTAGGTAGTATTTCTGATACTTTCGCAGTCCAGTTAATTCCAAACTATATACATCCGGCAGTAAGGTGAGGTTAGTCCATACGTGAACATGATCAGCTCTGTAGAATATTCCATATCCTTGTAGAATGCCGTGGATGTGTTGAGATGGAATTGCCTCCCATGATATATTTACGCTTGTGGAGCTAGTGTTCTCGACTTTGATGTTTAGAGGGGGTTGACTTGGCACTAAAACATATGAAATTATCATATTTAACACGTTTACCGTGTTTCCTAGTACAAACTATAAATATTTAGGAAAGGTCCATTAGTTCCAGATCGGGATTTAACCTAAAACGTTAAAGCAGGGACGGTTGAGATTGACAAATTATTTTTTTAGTGATTCGACTTCATTTGAAGACCTCATGTTCTACTAGTCCTGCACTGCAGGCAGTCTGCCAACTGAGCTAACCCCATAATTGCCCTGGTATTCCTTGAATGGACCGGGGGTAGTGGAATTTTTCTAAAGTTTCTTCATCTGGCACCAGAGAGAAAGCTCATTAACTTCAAAAGCTAAAAGACCAACAAAGGAAATGCTCAATCCTCTTACCGTCTTCATCGGTTGTGATATAAGTCTGACTTGCTGGTCCGTTTCCAATCCTGTTGAATCCTGCTACGGTGACTTCGTAAGTTGAAAACTTCCTCAGATCTCGTGTGACTGTGTCTAGAGAGCTTGTGTTTAAGGTGGCTGACATCCACTCATCTAAAGAATTCAATACACAAATAAGAGAGGTTTATAAAAGTCGCAACATGGAGAGGTACTCCAATTCTCCCTCACCAAAAACTTAACCCTTTCTCCATAGTTGTGATCAGACATGGGCCGTATGGTGGTAGTCTGAGGCGTCCTAGTAAGCCTTCGAAACGACGACAAGTTTCACCTGCGTTCCTTTGAAATTCAGCTCTCAGTTACAATGTTTAACCAGATCATTACCTCACCCTACCCCCCCCCCCCCACACACACACACACACACACACACACACACACACACACACACACACACACACACACACATTCAATCCACACATATTTTTGCAGGATGTTTGTACCTGTTTTACTCAAACGATATTTCACTACATAGCCTAGGAATATTCCAAGATAATTTTCCTCAGGAATAGCAGACCATTGTATGTAGGCGCTTGTAGAACTCAGGTTGTAGGCAAATTGAATTTGTGGTGCTGCATTCGGAGCTAAAATAAAGAACAACAAAAATTAATCAATTTACGAGACCTTGTATTTGATCCTTGATTCCTACCTCGTAATACATACAATCAAAACCTCTAGGGAGAATGATTTAGATGGACGTAATAACAAGAGATGAAGGAGAGCCGATCAGAGACATTATGGAACGAAGAGATCAGAAGAAGATGTGGGGTGGTAGACATTGCAGAGAAGGTGAGGGAAGCAAGGCTGAGATGGTATGGACACGCAATAAGAAGAGATGAAGGAAAGCTGGTCAGAGATATTATGGAATGAAGAAATCAGTGAAGACTTGTCGCAAGATGAAGTGGACGATGTCACTCATGAATTTATATTGGAGCCTGGAGATTTGCTGTATTTTCCTCGAGGCACTGTATATCAAGCATACAATGTTCCTGGAGAAGTGTCAAGCCATATTTCTGTTGAATTATATAATAAACTTAGTTAAAGCTTAGTTTTTACCTTCCATTTCAGTCCAAACAACGATAGGCAAGCTTGCTACGCCTTCGCCCCGTCTATTGCGCGCCACCACTCTGATCTGATAAGGATGAAATATTTCCAGATTCTTTAACTCTGCACGATAAGAGTTTGGATCCAATATAGTTTCTGTGTATTCTGACGTATGATTTTCAGCGTACAGTACGAGAAAGTTTGTGAGATTGCCATTGGACTGAGATATTGGAATGTCATTCCACGTGACCATGATGCTTCGCGAGCTTGTGTTGTACGCTGTTATGTTCCCGGGTGGATCAGAGGGAACTGAAGAAGAATATTAGATGAAATGAATGGGGCTTCGGTGCTTTGAAGAAATGAAACTCTCAAATCATCTTACCATCAATACTCTTCATATTTATACCAATAATATCTAATTCTCCCAATTTGTTTTGTAGAAATATTTCATCCTGTAGGTCCAACACACCAGAATACAAAATGTTGAAAAAATGAATTTCAACCAAGGCAATGACACTTCCTTTCCTGGGAACGAAACACATAAGGTAAAAGTTGAATTTCTTTTGAGATAATTTATATACATTTTGAGTTACTACAGGAAGACGTGTGGACTAACTTTATTTATTTCGGATGGCTCTAGTAATTTGTTTCCCCAAGTGCCATCCGATTTACCCCTTCCAAATGGAACACTGTTTTGATTATAAAACACGATACGTGAAACAAATGAATAATTGTATATAAACATACCATAATTTTAAAACTTTCATTCTGCGTAAAGGCGAATTGTCGCCATAAAAATCTATCACCTAGAGAAACCAAAAAAGTTCAATTGTAAGACAAAAAACTAAGAGATCTTCAAGAAAAGATTCTTTAAAATTTTCTTACATTTCTTAGTATTTTCTTCTCGAGATTCTGGTATTCCAAGCTGTTAAAATTTAATAACGAATCTCTCCATTCTTCAGACGTAATCTTGATCGTTATTGTGAAAAGAATATCTAGAAAAAAGTTACAGATATCTTAGGTATTTGAATATAAATTAAAGTTCCTTATCAAACACTGTTTCTATTAATGCGATGTTGGTGGTAGATTGGTTTGTTCATGTTCCCTGTACCTCGACTAGGGTTCACAATTTATGCAACATGCAAACACCTGATTATAATATCGCCTCGGTTACATATTGCGAAATGTTCTTCCCAAACCAAACAGCACAGGTTGTTTCTGAACTGACCGAGCTAGCCAGCATAATAAACTTTGTCATGACCAATACTACATCAATGTATCGTTACAAATGTTCATAGCAAAACTTACCAGGACATCTTTGAGGATTACATTCCTCGGAGTGCACCCCAGACTCTCCCGACACCACCGTACATTCACTCCCACCGTATTGTGGGGGTGGGTTATCACATTTCCTGATCCTCACCCTCCTACCACTTTCACATGTTTCCGAACACTCCGAAAACCCCGACCACTCGCTCCACCCTCCGTCAATGGGACATGGAAAAATATTACAGGTCCGTATTTGCCTTGCCGCGCCCAGTCGAGCGCAAGCACGCCCGCCAAATCTAGGGGCTGGACTATCACATTGCCGCGTTCGTATTTGACGACCATCCTCCCCGCAACTGGTGTTACATTCGGAAAACCTTGTCCAATGTCCGTATCCGCCATCGACTGGGCAATCTCGTAAAAAGCAAGAACGTGTTTCGTTTTCTGGACCTAAATCACTGCAATTTTCTCCGTTATACATTGGCTTTGGGTTGCTACAATTTCGGGTGCGAGTTTGGGTGCCATTGTTACAAGTCGTGGAGCATGGCGTGAATTCCGACCAGGCCGTGTAGTTTCCGTGGACTGGGCATGGGTGAGTGTTACAGAGGACCTCCTCCAAATTTGGTCCTACTCTCTCGCAATCTCGTCCGCCATGTGCAGGTTTAGGATCGGTGCAATTTCTGGTTCGGTATTTCGTTCCGATTCCACACGTTTTGGTACAAACACTGAAGTCCCCCCAATTCGAATACCCGCCGTGAATTGGACAGTAGTGGATGTTACATAGTCTGATTTCGTAATATGGCCCTAAGTGGTCACAATCTCTGCCTCCATATTGTGGAATGGGGTTAGTACAAGACCTTAACCTTGTCTGTCGCCCACCGCCACACGATAAATTACAGTCCGAAAAATTAGACCATAGAGTATACCCCCCATGAATGGGGCATGGGTGTGTATTACAGCTCTCAATATCTACATCGGGGCCAAGTACTGAGCATTTCGTCCCCCCGTGTTGTGGAGTGGGGCTATCACAAGTTCGATTCCTTGACCGGGTTCCATTTCCACAACTTTTTGTACACTTCGTGAACCCTTTCCACGCAGAGTAACCTCCGTGGATCGGGCAAAAATGCGTATTGCATCTCCTAGTTTCTTTAGTTGAGCCAAAACGTTGGCAATCATGCCCGCCATGTTGTGGAGTTGGTTCCGTGCAAGTCCGCACTCTGGTTTTCTTACCCCCTCCACATGTTAAAGTACACTCCGAAAATTTAGACCATTGGGTGTAACCGCCGTCGATTGGACATGGAAATTCATTACACGCAACAACTTCAAACGAAAGTCCAAATTTTGAGCAATTTCTTCCTCCATGAAGTGGCCTCGGGCTGTCGCAAGTTCTGTTTCTATATTTTGTGCCGTTCTCACAACTTTTCGTACAAACACTAAAATTCCTCCAGGTCGAGTACCCTCCGTGGACTGGGCACGGTATGAAGTTGCACAGCCGAATCTCCCGAGCTGCCCCTAAGCCCGAACACTTTTTCCCGCCATATTTAGGCTCAGGCTGGGTACACGTTCGTATACGAGTTGAGAACCCTCCTCCACAGGTTTGACTGCAAATGCTGAATTTACTCCATTCCGAATAACCGCCGTTTATTGGACATTTTCGATCCATGCATGACGCCATCTCTGTGGTTGGTCCCTGGCGACTGCAGTTTCGCCCCCCGTGGGCTGGCCTGGGATCTGTGCAAGTTCTGCTGCGAGAATGAACGCCCAAACCACAGGTCACTGAACATGGCGTGAACTCAGACCACGGACTGTATCGACCGTGAACTACAATGTAAAAAAGGCAAAACATCAACTTTGACATACAAAGATCGTCGATAGTACTGAGTCCTAAGGCCCGTTTACACTTGCAATGGACCATTTGCATTATAGACTAAATTTTGATCTAGACAAAAATTTCATCACAGCTTGAAAGAGCATCACAAAATTAGTAATATTCCAAAGTTTCGTTGCGAAATGTTGTAAAATGCGGATATTATAGCCTTGCGAAATTTGCAATTTTCAGTCATTTTGTATTACAAACGGAAAATTGATGCCCCAACACCCGATTGGGCTGTCAATTTCCCGTGCGTAATACAAAATGACTGAAAAACGGCAAACTTCGCATGGCTATATTATCCGCATTTTCCAACATTTCGCAACGAAACTTCGGAATATTACTAATTTTGTGATGCTCTTTCAAGCTGTGATGAAATTTTTGTCTAGATCAAAATTTAGTCTATAATGCAAATGCTCCATTGTTGCTGCGATTTCTAGTGCGATTCTCTTCTTCTGATGGATGTGAACGAGTGATGAGTAATGAATGTTCAGGTGAGGGCAGTGAACTGTAATAACACTGGAACGCTAACTGCAGATAAACATGCCCATACTTGCCTGAAGCCAAAATGGCGCTTCTCGCGAGCACGGCCAGCAATAAATTAACTTTCAAAAGGACTGGGGAGAGTTTCGAGGAGCGGGAAATTCAGTCAAAAGTTTGTTTTTGAGCGAAAATCAGCAAGAAAAAGTACTTTTTTATCAAAAGGCTTCAACATTAAAGATTCAAACCTGGTTTCCTGGATAGTTCTAAGTATTTTACATCCACTAACAGCAAAAACTTCCTGGGTAACAGCTTGATATTCAAAATATTACACAAGTTTGAACGTGCCGAAAAAAACTTCGCACTTTGACTCCTGAAAAAAGAACTTTATAACTGCTCTACGTTCTGGAAACATGTTTTGTATTAAATTTCAGGTATAGTTGAAAGTTTTAAGCTTTTTTCCTTGTTGAAATGCAGCTATTTAGTGGTCGAAAACAGACATCTTTTTGGTGGCGTATTTTCCACTCCATACGTACATGGCGGCCTTCAATTTGGCTTCAAAGATGGCCGCCAAGTTATCGTTCCAGTTCCCTTAGAGTTCACTGGATGAGGGTGGACCATTGAACTATAAATAAACTGGAAGGCTAACTGCTATGATGAAGGCCTATGATTTGATGAAGCCAAAATAGTTTTTCTGAGTTATGAGCAGAAATACTTGACCCCAAACGTTGGGCTATATATCAAATTGAAGCTATTGAAAATTGCTATTTGGTGTGGAAATTTCAAGACTTCAGCGAAAAGAAAAATCTTTAAAAAATACAAAAACAACTGCAAAACGGCAAATTATCGGTAATTATGTTTGTAGTTTTTCAACATTTCCCTTTTAGCTAAAGTCTAGAATTTTTTATACCAAATAGCGTTTTTCAATAGCTTCAATTTGATAT
>CACRXK020006181.1:795-25392 GCA_902702795.2 Paramuricea clavata | reverse complement strand
CTGGGTACGAAGTTGATTGACGATGTCAGTACAAACACAGGTGGCCCAATATCGCAAGCGTCAGTATAGTAATGTGTATTATAGCAAAATTATGTCATAAATATAAATTTTAAAATGAAATTGACTTGCCTATTTGATAGTGTGTGTTCTCCTTTTATTTCTCTTTTGTTAGACTAATATTTTTCGAGACTTTGCACTCGATGGACGATGGTACTAATATACATACTATATGATAAAGGCAAACTACTTACAATCCATCGTCGGCTTATGCAATATTTTAATTTTGGGATAGGTAATAGGACCTCTACATGCGTCTTGGACCTGTGGTGTACTTAAAATCATTATTTATCTAATGGATTACTGTTATTTTCAACGGGGTCTTGAAAGTAGACCATGCCGTGAAACATTGTATAATAGGTGCACGCGTTGTTTTGTGTCTCTTTTTGTTATTCCATTGTAGAAATATCGTGATTGAAGTTAGCATGTGCTGTATGTAAAGTTATTACTTGGTAATTGATAGGTGTAATTTGACGATGCACATGAATTTATCGATATCACAGGGTCGGATTTGACCATACTGCGATGTTGTAAATTAGGAATTGGTAACAAGACTTGTGATTTTGCGCTGTGTAATTTTCCTGTATCTCATTTGAGTAAATGGTTTTCTTAAAAATATCTTCACAGGGTCTGGAAAGTAGACCATGCAGTGAGATATTGTAAGCTTAATCCTTGTTGTTAACTGTGTATTCCATAATCTGTCCGTCACATGTGGTTAAGTCTATGTGAGGATTGTAGGTTTATCCCTTAGTATTAAAGTATGGATACAGTTAGATTATGTACATACTCACAGGGTCTTGAAAGCAAACCATGGCGTGAGATATGCATGTCATGAGTCCTATGGTTTGTGTCATGTATGTAACTATTGATAGGTAGAATAAGTAGTTGTTGTACAATCTACAAAAATGCGGTTTATAGAATCTGGCAGAACATTTAATTATGCCACAAGGGTAAACTTTATTTAAAATTGGTGTCTTAGACTAATCATCCCAGATGTTTTGTAAAATGGCGCCCAGATAATTACGATAATTATTAATTACGATATTTCTACAATGGATTCACATATAAGGATATGCAACGCACTGTTATACACGTGCACCTCTTATACGGGGTCTCACGGCATGGTCTACTTTCAAGGCCCCGTTGAAAATATAAGAAATCCATTGGGTATATGTGTGTATATGTATGTATATGTGTATATGTGTATGTATGTATATGTATATGTGTGTATATGTGTACATATATGTGTAATGAATATAAGTAAACCACAGGTCCAAGACACATGTAGAGGTCTTATTACCTATTCCAAAATTAAAATATTGCAAGCCCTATTACCAATTCCTAATTTGCAATATCGCAGTATGGTCAAATCCGGCCCTGTGATAAATTCATGTGCATTATCAAATCACACCTATCAATTACCAAGTAATAACTTTACATACAATACACGCTAACTTCAATTACGATATTTCTACAATGGATTTACATAAAAATACACAAAACAACGCACGCATTACACGCGTGCACCTTTTACACAGTATTTCACGGGATGGTCTATTTCAAGACCCCGTTGAAAATATAAGAAATCCATTGGATGAATAATGATTATAAAATATAAGTAAACCACAGGTCCGAGACGCATGTAGAGGTCCTATTACCTATCCCAAAATTCAAATATTGCGAATTTTTTTGGAGAATAAAGCGATTTGAGTGGGAGAATTTTAGATTCGAAGTGCCGTGCAGATGGATCGATGATTGTAAGTAGTTTGCCTAAAGTATCATATAGTATGTATATTAGTGTCATCGTCCATCGAGTGCAAAGTCTCGAAAAATATTAGTCTAACAAAAGAGAAATAAAAGGAGAACACACACTATCAAATAGGCAAGTCAATTTCATTTTAAAATTTATATTTTATCACATAATTTTACTATAATACACATTACTATACTGACGCTTGCGATATTGGGCCACCTGTGTTTGTACTGACATCGTCAATCAACTTCGTACCCAGGGGTCCCCGTGTTTAAAGGTCCCAACTCGTGCACGAGGTTGATCGTCAATTTCCATGCAGCACAGGTGCATTTCTGTGCAGCACAATCGCATTTCCTTGCAGCACAGTCGTGTTTCCATGCAGCACAGTCGTGTTTCCATGCAGCACAATCGCATTTCCTTGCAGCACAGTCGTGTTTCCATGCAGCACAGTCGTGTTTCCATGCAGCACAGTCGCATGTGTTTCCATGCAGCACAATCGTGTTTCCATGCAGCACAATCGCATTTCCTTGCAGCACAGTCGTGTTTTCATGCAGCACAGTCGTGTTTCCATGCAGCACAATCGTGTTTTCATGCAGCACAGTCGCATTTCCTTGCAGCACAGTCGCGTTTCCATGCAGCAGAGGTGGCCCTTATCGGCCACCGTATATTATAATATCATATATTGATATTATTATTATAATATCATATTATTAGCACTGATGAAGATCCGGGCTTACGGATCGAAAGCTTTGCAGTAATAAATTTACGTGGTGTTTCCACAAACAAAAACAATTATATTTTAGCGCCATGCAAACATTCAAAGAACTTATAACTGTATAAACATTGGACTCAATTAAATGCCACTGTTTTTGACTTGTTTTACAATCTGCAATAGATTTAATAGTGCATGCATGACCAGCGCATGGCATTGTGATGGCATGCATCATATTTATATACGCGGTATTACTGTTTGCGACGATTTATAGTTGTTGTTATTATTATTATTATTATTATTATTATTATTGATACATGAAGAAGGCCATATAAAGCCTTAATTGCCATGCATTTACATTAAAAGTTTAAGATGAAATATTTACAGTTTACATTATGTAAAATATTCTTTATAGAAATACCTTATATATTGAGTGAAATATGAGTTGTTTAAATAATTAAAAAATATATCATTAAACTATCAAGGTTTGTAAAACTTGGTAAAACTAAGATCTCGCTAAACTACTATTATAACAATTTATAGCGTACACCAAAAGACTGTTCTTAAATCTCTCTGTCGAAACTTAAAGTTATAATTGTTACATATTGGGATTAGATCTGGTTTCTTTTTGTCTTGTATCTCTAACACGATCTGGAAGTAAGTTGTGTATACGGTGCTCGGCCTGTATGGCCACGTCTTACTGATTAGTGAAGGTCTTCCAGGTAGAGGAGGGGGGCAGTGTAATTCCCTTGAAAATTTTTCCTTTGTTCCCTTGTTCACCCACAGTCCTCCTGTGCCATCGTGTTCCCTTGTTTACCCACAATCTTCCTGTACGTGCAATCGCGTTCCCTTGTTCACCCACAGTCCTCCTGTGCCAATCCAATTCATATCCATTCATATTCCAATTCCCGATGCGCTGTAAAGCAATCCCAAAACAGGAACATCTTTCTTTCCATACTTGAAAGGTGTAAGACAGGGATGCATATTAAGTTCATTATTGTAATGGAAGCGGGAACAGAGTAAACTAGCGTTTTTCAATAAAATGTTAGTCGAAGCATGATGATACAAAGACTATGGGCTGGCCAAATTGTTTTGAATTATCGAAGAAAAATTTGATGAAGACGTTATGCTTTCTTAAAATTCTAAAATCTGAACCATAATTGTAAAACAAACGGTAAAAACCGTTTTCGCGAGTTTAATGACGTTAAATAACAAAATCTGATACATAGCCGCCAGTAGGAAAAATAAATCCGATTCGATCCGACGGGAAAATGCCAAATCCAATCCGACTGAAAAAAAATCCAATCCGAACACGTAAAATTTGGTCTGAATCCGATCAGTTCGGATTCGCATAGCCTGCGTAGCCAGGGGCGGACATATCGATTTTGACTGGGAGGGTGTAATCACGAAATGAGACCGACTCAGCACTGAAATGTGAATCCAGACCGACCCTTGGTGAGTTGGTGTGTTGCAATAAAATTGAGTACAAAGCATGGAAATTGATGGCATTTATTAGGAATTTTGCAAGAACACGTACAGTTTACTGTGAAACGTTATATTTTTTATTAAGTGTCCGCGCTTAGTCAGGTTTGACAACAGATTAGCGATTTCGTCAAGATCGATCGTGTCTGTTAGATCGCGCTCACACGCAAGAGTCAAGAGTTCACCGAGGCGTTCCTGGTTCATTACTGAACGCATAAGAGTTTTCACTGATTTCAGCTTTGAAAAGCTGCGCTCGGCTGATGCATGCAGATGTTACAGGAACTGTCAGGCTCGTGACTATAGGATTTTTGATTGACCGCACTTCTGTTATTGGGGTACTTGTGTATGTACCCATACAGCCTCCCATTTCTTACGTCACTGTGGGGCAAGAATAATGCTTCTTTACATAGAAAGAACTATACAGTCTGTCATTGAACTTGAACGCGATTGCCTTGTATACCTAGTTACGGGCCTGACTGTAAGCAACAATTGGAAACATCGCCAAGTCAGTGGAAACAATTTTTCGCTCCGTGATTTCAGATGAACCAGTGCGTCGTTCACTGATCGAATTTCTTGATTGCAGTAGGCACATAAAACTCTTTGGTAACAAAATGCATACTATACATATCGTGTTACATGTGAACATACTTCCTAATATAACTCGGCTAGAAATTCGTTTTTGCACTTTACATCTTAAAAATATAGTTTAGGGACTGGAGAAATATTGTAACTAATGATTTTTTCTGTCGGTTAGTTTAATGTACTCAGGTGAATATGATGCTTGTGATGTTACTCCGAGTGTATATCCACACCGGGCAAGCTTTAAAAATATGCCTGTCCACGGTGGGAATCGAACCTACAACCTTTGGAATACTAGCCCAATGCTCTGCCAACTGAGCTACATGCATGGTCTTGGTCGGTTCGAGTATGTGATAATTCGGAACAGAATCTAGTTCCTTCGATATCAATGTAATCTAATAATCATGATTTTTTCTGTGTTGGTAAATATTAGATTACATTGATATCGAAGGAACTATAGATTCTGTTTCGAATTATCACATACTCGAACCGACCAGACCATGTAGCTCAGTTGGCAGAGCATTGGGCTAGTATTCCAAAGGTCGTAGGTTCGATTCCCACCGTGGTCAGGCATATTTTTCAAGCTTGCCCGGTGTGGATATAGCCTACACTCAGAGTAACATCACAAGCATCATTGTAACTAATCTTAGCTATTTTGATCGAGATTCATCGCATTTTGGAGTCTGATTTTGGGGGTTTGAAATTTTCGCTAATATAGAATATCACCGGTGAATGACCTTGCAGAACCAAAATTCCAAATAAAAGTGCCAACACGTAATCGTGTCATATAGATATCTCCATGTTTGGAAAGTAAATAGAAACTTCATCCCTTTGCGCGTGTTTTGAATGATAATTTGTTCATAAACTCGCGAAATAAGTACGTAATATTTCTTCATATTACTTCTGAGCTGTTTGATCCGTTTGAGCAAATTTCCAGCTCAATACTCAATAGTCTAAGTCTATCTCGAGTTTCGAAAATATTTAATTTGCTTCGCAAAGCATGCGCACTGCATGTAAACAAACGCATAATTTTGAGACCGACTGCACGTAGTTTGAGACCGACTGGATCATTTCTCTGGGGGGTGAACCCCCCCCCCCCTACACCCCCACCCACATTTACGCCCCTGTGCGTAGCTGGCGGTTTTATAAGAAGTTGAGGCGCGGGCAGCCTAGCTTTAGCCCGCCGGACACTAGGGCTATATGGTTAGCAAAATGTCTTTCTTGACAGATTGCGTAAGGAGAAAACTCTAGTGCGGTGCACTTTTGTAAGTTTTTCGTCACTCGTGACGCGTAAGACAAAAGGAAAATAATTATGAGGAATATGCATCTGTCGCTACTCAAGTAGTAATTCCTCATTAATTAGTTTCCTTTTGTTTATTACGCATGCATGCCTATATTCGCAGAGGCGTAGCCAGGCCTGGGGCCAGGGGGCCCGGCCCCCCCTGGCAAAATTTTTGGCCTCCCCCTGGAAAAATTTTGGGCGCCCCCTGATAAAATATATAATATGTATTGTATAAAAAAGGGATCGATCCTTGATTATTTAACCTCATGCTGTCAATAATGCAAACATTCTGTAGAATATATGCTTTGCTGGGCATCGATGTGAAACCTAAAATCGTGTTCGCTTATTTGCGGCACACAGCTTGAAACACATACCTTTTCTAACCCTAATTATTTCAATATGTATTAAATGAGGATTAGATCTGATGAAGTTTAAAACAGTCTGTTTTTTACAAGTGAATTTTTAACGCGGGCTCGGCAGTGGCGCCGTGGCCAGGGGCGGGGAGACCCGTCGGAAAATTGAGACCCGTCGGGAATTTGTCAATGTTGTCGGAATCTTCGCGGTGAAGCATCGGAAAAAGTGATACGGAAATAGGGAAAAGTGCTACGAAAGCAATTGCAATGTTATTTTCCGTAAAATTATTTTACCGAAAAATTTGTCGACGAGGGGGGGGGGAGATTTAAAATGTTGTGTGCAGGGTTTATTTATGTTAAATGTTACAAATGTTAAGCTGTTTCAAAATATGTAACTGAGAATCATGGATACTCAATACATAACAACCTTAAATTTGCATTTGAGGTAGCAAAGAATATTAGGTTCTCCCACTCTCAGTCTCTTTTGGGGAGCTTCGCTCGCCCCAATTTTAGCTTCTTTTCCATTACCCCAACACGTAAGTGATTTGTGAGGAAAATAGGAGGATCTGGAGTCCTCGCCCAGAAAACGTATATATTCTTGATGCTCATTTAATGACAGCATTTCTGAAATTATCTGGAGCATCCACAAGGGCAACGAGTAAATGAGAAGACTGTTTTAATTAAGGCTATTTTTGTTAGTTTGGTGACTGCACATTTGTGTTTTAAGAACTGCACAAATGGGTTTAGCACTGCACATTTTGTGTAGAACTGCACGTTAAAATAAACCATGGTTGTGTGGTCCGGAAATTTTTTTCTTGCGCGAACTTTGCGTCTCGAGTTACTGGCGGCTTGGCCCCACCTGGGTTTTTGCTGGCCCCCTCTGACCAAAAATCCTGGCTACGCCTCTGTATATTCGATCTACAATGAAATTAAGTGATAGCTTTTCGAGCGCGCGCACGTGCATGGAGGAAATTTTCATTAGTGACAAAAAATATTCAACACATTGGATATTTGTCTTTCGCGTCACAAGTGACGAAAAACTTACAAAAGTGCACCGCACACTAGAGTTTTCTCCTAGTTACGCAATCGGTCACGAATGACATTTTGCTAAGCACATGCTCTAGTGTGCGCCGGCCGTTTACCCTAACCCCTTAAAGACTTGTTTACACTTGCAATTTTTGCTGCGATTTCAGGTGCGATTTTCTTCTCCTGATGGATGTGAACGAGTAAATATGTTATGAATGTTCAGATGAGGGTACATGTACTCCAAACATTCCTAACTCATCTATACTCGTTCACATCCATCAGAACGAGAAAATCGCAGTAAAAATTGCAAAATCATGCATACATTTAAAATAAAACTGAACGCAAGTGACTTGTTTTCTATTTCTAGCTTAACTATATCATCATAAGATTATAACAACAGAGCTCGTGTAACACATGCAGTACTTCGAGATATATAAAATATGAAGAGATGAAATATCAAACATCAAAGTCTAAATCAAAACTTTATACTAGTCTATATTTCACATTATAATTGAGTAAATAGTTTGGACAACATCAATAAACAATGTACGCGTTGAACTTCATGAATATAAATCTGTTGTAATCTATGTGTGTTGGTACTGGTATTTCTTCATACCCCAAGATTTCTTTACGATATACTACCTCGATCTCGATTTTTTTCAGGAGAGATGGCATGCAACATGTAGTATACGGCATATCTATAAGATAGATATAAAGCAGTTAGTTCAGGGGTGCCAAGATAGCACTTATTTACCGACGGAAACAGTAGCCTATGTTTTGTGACCCGAGACTGCCAGCAGGAAGGTTCAGATTTGATGTCCACTATACTGCTACCACAGCAATTAAGGGACCATTAACGAATCAGACGCGTTTGATTACTTTGATATATCCAATTAACCAATCAAATGCGTACTAAGCTGGTGACTAAGTGAGAGATATCTGAACAATTTGTTTAGCGATCGTAGCTTTACTGTAAACTGATGTATTAATCACTTAGTGTATAGAGTTCCCGAGAAGTCGACGGTTAATCACGGTTAATAGACCGCGCGAGCATTTCTCTTCTTGGTTGGGTTTCAGTTCACGGCCGTCGGCTGCGCCACCGTCCGAACGCGCTGTATACTAAGACTGATATCTTTCTCGAACATAACACCCTCTTTCCTCGTCACCTGACCATCTAGGTCTATTAAACCAAAAACAAGAAATTACTTACAAGTAAGTGTCCAACCATCAACATCCAGAACAAAATCACGGCAACAACACATAATAACGATAATAATTTCCACCAACTAACTTCATGCGAACTCGAGGTTTCTAATTTATAATTAGGAAATCAAAATATATTAGACTGAATTAATACTACTCAAAAACTGGAATCCAGCAAATACATTTTGTTGGAATTGCAGCTTGCTAAGCTAGCGTTTTGGAAACTGCATGGTGGAGCATGTATTCCAGTTATCTTAGCCTAGGCGAGGGTAAAATAAAGAACAGTAGTTCAAAAATAAATATCATGAAAATATACGAACTGCAACAATGACTTTTCAAAGTGGAGTCACCGGTGAATCACGGTCAGAGGCGCATCAACCCTGGGGGTACGCACCCCACCTATAGTGCATGGTGTTCAGCACTACCTCCCTAGAGACGTCCATGCACACCACCCTAATCTGCTTCACCATATGTTTTCTGCTTTTGGCGAATGGCGATTAGCGAACTTCTACCGTTAGCGCGTGTCGACTTCTTGAAACGCCGGATTTAACTGATTTGTGAGCTCACGAGAAAATACTCAGAATGGTTTGTTATTTGAATATCATGTTTAAATATGTAAACATGTCAAAGTTGTTATATAGCCGTATTTTCAGTCAAATATAATGTACGGTACTTTAACAAGCAACTTTACTGTACTGTGCTGTGCTGTGCTACAGCAACTGTCCTATCACGTATACGTGATAAAAATATATAAATCGATATAAATATTGTAAACAAAAAATGTAAACGTAACAGAACGGCGAATATGCAGATTCGGCTACCTCAAATAATGGTAATGTGGAGATAGTAGCATTGCAGACTGCAAAAGAGAGTGGGCGGTAAAGTTGCCTCATACACCACCCCATGGAAAACCTGCACCCCTCCTTGAAGATGAGGCTAGATCCACCCCTGATCATGGTGTGTCACAGAACCTGACTGACAGAGATGTTTTCTTTCGGGGGTGGAAGCAAAATATGGAATAAAGGGTTCTAAAAAGTTTGAATATATGAATGTTTATGCTTAGAATATGAACATTAATTTAAAGTAGGAATATGAATATTTCGTGTGGAAAAATGAATATTCATACTAGTATATATGAGTTATCAGGTATCTGCAGGGATATTGAAGTTATGAATATTGATTAATGTGGGTAGGAATATTGAATGTTTAAGTTCCAACCCCAACCCCCCAATTTGTCTTGTCGAGCTGTCCTTAGTTTTACGTATTGAATCATTCTCCACAGTCCATCGTTGTAAAGAATAAATTGCAATTAACACTACCGTTTGATTTAACTGTTATGGAAGGCAGCGTGATGTTTGAACTATCTGCAACAATGAAGGCAAGTAGTTTAGTTATTTCGTCGACCTCACAATGGAACTACTTCAATTATTCATTATTTATTATATAATACCTTATTGAATTCTAGTCGTTTAATTGGCTGTTTATGGTCACGAGATATTGAATAGAAAATTCCATTTCCCAAGAGTGCAATGGAACACGTTCCATTGCACTCTCTGCGAGTGCAATGGAATAAAACGTATAGTACAATTGCACTCTTTGTGTTTTCAATAAATCGCATTAGTCAAAATGCTTCTCATACGAATCTATTAGTCTATTTTGGTATTATATAAAACAAATAATGAATGTTTTTTCGTGCAATGGTAAAAATATTTTCATTCGGTGAAAGATGGAATGTTCCATTCAACTCGGCTGTCGCGTCGTTGAATGGAACATTCCATCTTTCACCTCATAAAAATATTCTTACCATTGCACTCATAAACATTCATTATTTGTATACCGTGCATGAGCAACTGAAACAGACCTAAACGTCAGTTCTGATTTCTGGGGCGACCCAATGAGGTGGAGCAATATTTTACAGTTAAAAATCTAATCTGCAGCGGACATAGGTTGTATATGACATATTTTAATTGGACCGAAAATAACCAATTGTTGATTTAATAACAATTAATTATTCGTTAAAATAATCTTCATATATATTCATAATATAGCATTTGTAAATTCTGAACGCTGATTGGCTATTAAGAGCCGTGTTGACATGACTCAATATCAAGGCATTTTTTAATACCATGGATTGGTGGGGCATTTGCCACACTGGGTCCCTTCCTCTGCCCCACCACTGAAGAAGAAAAGGCCTATTGCCCCAAAGCCAGGGCCCACCTAGGACCTGTATTGAGTAATTGAGTTTAACATTGAAAAGAAGTTTAAAAAACAAAATTTTTTGGTGAGCATACTTAAACATGTTGTGTTTGAATGTTTAGCATGCAATTTATTACAAATTTCACCATAAAACTTTGTTTTGAGAAGCTGAGATTTTTTATAAATGTGTTCTCAGAATGCAGGAAATGCTATATATTTCGATCAGAAACCTAAATTTAAAAGGGGGCAGGCCCCCAGACCCCCCTAGCTAACTCGTGCTTGCGGTATTCAGCTCACACTATCCTGGGGGGAGGGCAAGGAAAATGGGCCTTTTGGCAGTTTTGCCCTACCACTGAAGAATCCTTAAAAATGCACTGCTCAATGTCAACACGGAAAATTTCTTTCTTATATTTCTTTGTGCTATATTATAAAGAAATATAAAACATTTTTCCGTAATGATATACAGTTATATCAACACTCGTGCAGGAAATTGGGAAAACTCGAAATTGTATGAATTCTATTTTAAACGATTCCATATCCCAAAGTAATTCAAACAGCCTGCTTTTTGGTGGTTTTCACACATCAGGGCTGTATGTCTAGTTTCCAATCCTATACTTACCTACTTTAATCCAACATACCGTTTTTTATGAGTGTATTGCGGACTACAGTACTAGATTCAGTACCAGTGGTTCTCAGAGATGGTGGTTGTGTCATTGTATCTTAGTTTATATAGTAATGGAGAAAAATGTGTTAATTTTAATAATAATAACTCATGGATACGAAGCATTGGGCTGTATGTCTAGTTACCAATCCTATAGTTACCTATTAATCCAATTAACAGGGAAAAAAACAGTTCAGTAAAAACACTAATTATACATTTTTCAACATCGAATTATAAAAACAAGTCACATAGGACTAGTTTTTCACTCAGTTTGGGCAGTTTTGCTTGTTGTTTTTAAGCTAGCGCGAACCATAAGGGGCTTTGGCTTTTGCTCATAAAATGATTCTCCTGTTGTTAAGGCAGTGTTGCTGGGAGGATTTCAATGTAGCCAATGGGCGTGCGGATTTATATCTCGGGCAACAAACACCCTGATATTTAGAAAGCTTCCTTCATTTTATCTCGTAATGCCTCCTCGTTTTATTTCAATAAACCGCAGCCAGCAGGATCACGAGTGCCATGTTTTTGGAATAATTTAAACGATTACATATCCCAAACTAACTGAAACAACTCGTTTTTCGCGTTATTTTAACCCATCAGTACAGTTCTTACAGTATATTAAAACATTTAAGAAATCGAACGCTGACTAAACGAACATGGGGGGCGAAGGGCTATGTATCTAATAGTATACCATTCCTATAGTTACCTAGCTATAATCCAATTAACATACCAGTTTTTATTCGAGTATTGCGGACTACAGAACTAGATTCAATACCAGTCGTTCGCACGGATGGAGGTTGTGTCATTGTAGCTTTAGTAATGGAAAAACACGTGTCAATTTTTTTACTCTGCATATAACATGGCATAGGAAATCATTATTATAGTCATGCATATGAATGCATTTTTCAAGGGAAAAACTTGTTTAAGTTAGAATACCTGAACAGCAGCAGTACCAATATAGTACTTATATATAGATTGTTTCAAATAATTGGACAAACTGTAGGATCACGACTGCGCAATGCCATGTTTTTGGACTTACACAGACCATTTTTTGGGTTGTTTTAATCCATAACTTTTTCCAGTACAGTCAAACATTTGAGGAATCGAACACTGACTAAAAGAGACATAGTAACAGGCAGGCGAAGGGCTGTATATGCTTTAATGAAATACTCCTAAAACAGTATTATACTACAGTAGGAGGAGATAGGCTATATACTGAAAAACTAGATAATATTTATAGTTATTTACAAGAAAGATAGACTGCGAGCGGTCCTTCCTTTCTGCGGGTTTAGATTTCCGGGCATGCGAAAGGAAAGATATATATCGTTTCAAACAATTTTTGCGCCGATCTTTCTACTAGTGCCGATATTCCAAGAATACCTATAAACACACTATTAAACAAAACTTTGTTGGTTTTTGTGTTTGTTGAAACCGCAGCTTCGTTTATCAAAAAGATTTGCTGGCGTTTGCATCGGAAGAAAAAACGGGAAGCCATTTTGTTTTGTTCGGAGGTAATAATGCAAGATATCTAGAGCTGAGCAAACTTACTCAACACTTGAACCTCCCAAGTTTATACTGAGAATATTTATTGAGAATATGAATATTTAAGGTAGGAATATGAATATTAAGTAATATGAGTAATATTTGAAACAAAATTGCATGTGGAGTATTTGCGTCGATCCCCCGTCTGACCAGGTTCAGAGATATTGAAGGTACGAATATTGATTAATGTAGGTAGGAATATTGAATGTTTCAACCCCCCCCCCCAATTTATTTTGTCAAACTGTCCTTAAGGAGCGTTCATGAATTATGTCGGGGGGGGGGGGTGACTTGTAAAACAATAGGGGGGCTTTAAGATTTTCCAACACAGTGGGGAGGTCATTAATTTATACAAACAATACATGTTTATTAATTCACCAGCCCCTTCTCATTGGATAGCTTTCCATTGCGACGAGAAAAAACAACTATCCGTACCATTCAGGAACGCTATTTTCAGAGGAATTACTATTGCAACGGACGGAGATGTTGTTTCGCTCAGCTTCTGAAAGTTGTACATTCCGTATCGGATAGGTGCTTTTTCATGCCGCTGTAGAAGCTATTCCGTACAAGCACTGTTAACCTATATATAGCCTAAATAACATTATCTGGTGCTTCTTCCAAAATATTGTGTTAATAAATTGACTTTTATATTAATTCCCAGGATCATATAAGCTTCGATTTTAGAAAAAAAAGTTTAGGGCTTCTTTCTATTTCAAAATATTCGCTTAATGTGCTAATAATTAATTAATGAATCTAAATTGACCTACATTCATATATACTGCATTTAAGTCAATTTAGAAACGTCGCACACTAGGTGGGATTTGGGTGTCGAAGGGGGTGGGGCTGGGGCATAACATTTGTATGACTCTGATGGGGAAAGGCTGTTAAGACTTGTAACTCGAGAAGGGGGGGTTATCATATTTTCAAAAATATATGAGTGTTACCAGCCCCCTCCGACTTAATAAAGGCTTCCTTAGTTTAATGTGTGTTTAATGATTTTCCACAGTCAATCGTTATAAATAACAAATTGCAGTTAACACATACCGTTTGCTTTAACTGTTATGGAAGGCAGCGTGATGTTTGAACTATCTGCAACAATGAAAGCAAGTAGTTTAGTTATTTTGTCGACCTCACAATGGAACTTACTTCAATTATTCATTATTTCTTGTGCATGAGCAAAACAAACTTAACCGCAATGACAGGGGGCATTTTTTGAAAACGGACCAGTTTCTGTGAGATATTAGGTTCGCTACGGCTACGATTTAGATTCGCTACGGCTACGAAATCTGGTACTACTACGAGATTTTTTCCGTTAAATATCTGCTACTACAGACTTTTTATCGCGGTCCTTTCTTTTGCATACCACATCTTTATAGCAACAGTTGCGCCAAACCACGTACTATTATAAGTTTTTAGTAGCTGATATTTAATGGAAAAAATCTCGTAGTCGTACTAGATTTCGTAGCCGTAGCGAATCTAAAGTTCCCTAATATATTAGAGGGGGATAGCAATGGGTGAAGGCCACGTGCGTGGTCGACATACTACGCATGAATGGGGGGGGGGGTGGTCTGGGGAACCCACAAAGGAAACGAGATTGTAATTTGTTACACCCTTTGGTGTAATTTGAAGCACGGAAATGCCATTTCCTGCATTCTGAGCATCCAAATTTACTCCAAAATATATGCAACTATACTTGTATTTGAAATAAAAGAAGGAAAAAATGCACAAAAGTTAAAAAAAATATTAACCGTAATACAGCAATGGCTGAAGGCCACGTGTGTGGGGCATACTCCCCAGAAAATGTTTGAAATTTGGAACCCTGAAATGTCATTTCCTGCATTAATCAGAGCATCCAAAAAATAAAATAATTATTAACAATAATTTGTCATTACTTAGTGGTAGAAAAACGTAAAACGCCTAAAACTTAATTTCCGTTTATCTATTTGTTTTTCTTCACTGGTTTGTTTGTATAAATTTAGGAAAAAGGGACTTTTCCTGGAGGGCATTTGCCCCCCCCCCCCAGTTTGCATGTTAAAAAAGGCCCGGATACTCAAAACATATAATCTATTTTATTAATTTGTTATTTACATAAATGGTTTTATGTAAGACTATATAGTAAAATTCCATATATACTAGAAAACATTGCATCTATTTAAAAATGAATTGGTAGGCCTAAATATTGAAAAGTTCTTACTAGAGGCAGCTCAAAGTCATGCCCCTTTTTGTCTTAAAGTTCGGTTCAACTTGTTCGGTAGAAGTTCTCTTAACGCATTGTTCTATTATTTAATATTTTCGTCCATAACTTCTTAATTGTCTCTCTCGGAGATTTGACTTTTCTGTTATATATACCAATCAGTACGGTTCGCACTGAATGATAAACTTGTCGAGCTGGCTAATGTATTTATTAGAAAAATTAATGCTCCTACATATATATATATATATATATATATATATATATATATATATATATATATATATATATATATATATATATATATTATACACTATATATATATTATACACTATATATATATATATACTATATATATATATATATATATATATATATATATATATATATATATACCTATAGTTATACCTATTTATCCAATTAACATACCGTACCGTTTCCTATTCGAGTATTGCGGACTACAATACTAGATTCAATAGATGTTCTCACGGATGGAGGTTGTGTCATTGTAACTGTAGTAATGGAGAAACATGTGTTAATTTTACTGTGCATAACCTACCATAGGAAATCATTATAAGTCATGGATATATGAATGTCTTTTTAAGGGGAAAATTTTTTAAACTAGAATACCAGAACAGCATTACCCTCTGAGCATTACCTATATATATACTTCCTCTCTCCAAATATCAATAACCATGCATTGAAAATTCCCGGATGTAAAATCGTACGCCCTTAAACTATATTTCTAAATCTCCTTAGCATGCAATGAACCTGAAGAAACATGGAAAACCTGACACAAAAACATCAGGAAAACACTAATTCTACATTTTTCAACTTCGAATTAAGAACAAATTAGACCACATAGCAATAATTTTTCACTCAGTTTGGGCAACATTTTTCTGGGGGTTTTCCATTTAGACGGCCATAACTTTGTTCACAAAATGGCTTTCTTGTTATCAAGGCAGTGTTGCTCGGAAGATTTCAATGCAGCCAATGAGCGTGCGGATTTAAAGCCAGGATATGAAAATTTGGCCATGATTGGCAAACTTCGATTTTCTCTCAATTTATATCGCAATGCCCCTTCTATTTCTTTATAAACTCTATGATCACGACTGCCGTGTTTAGTTCGGACTGACGAAAGACAGGAGCACTCACTCCAGTTATTATTTAGCTCAATGGTGAACATACAATCCTGGCAAAAATCTCATGCTTGAGATTAGTATACCTGTTATATATAAAATTTCCCGTGTTGACATGGAGTTATATCATATATCAACACGGCTCTTAGCCAATCAGCGTTCAGAATTTACAAATGCTATATTATAAAGAAATATAAAACATTTTTCCGTAATGATATACAGTTATATCAACACTCGTGCAGGAAATTGGGAAAACTCGAAATTGTATGAATTCTATTTTAAACGATTCCATATCCCAAAGTAATTCAAACAGCCTGCTTTTTGGGTGGTTTTCACCCATCAGGGCTGTATGTCTAGTTTCCAATCCTATACTTACCTACTTTAATCCAACATACCGTTTTTTATGAGTATATTGCGGACTACAGTACTAGATTCAGTACCAGTGGTTCTCAGAGATGGTGGTTGTGTCATTGTATCTTAGTTTATATAGTAATGGAGAAAAATGTGTTAATTTTAATAATAATAACTCATGGATACGAAGCATTGGGCTGTATGTCTAGTTACCAATCCTATAGTTACCTATTAATCCAATTAACAGGGAAAAAAACAGTTCAGTAAAAACACTAATTATACATTTTTCAACATTGAATTATAAAAACAAGTCACATAGGACTAGTTTTTCACTCAGTTTGGGCAGTTTTGCTTGTTGTTTTTAAGCTAGCGCGGGCCATAAGGGGCTTTGGCTTTTGCTCATAAAATGATTCTCCTGTTGTTAAGGCAGTGTTGCTGGGAGGATTTCAATGTAGCCAATGGGCGTGCGGATTTATATCTCGGGCAACAAACACCCTGATATTTAGAAAGCTTCCTTCATTTTATCTCGTAATGCCTCCTCGTTTTATTTCAATAAACCGCAGCCTGCAGGATCACGAGTGCCATGTTTTTGGAATAATTTAAACGATTACATATCCCAAACTAACTCGTTTTTCGCGTTATTTTAACCCATCGGTTCTTACAGTACATTAAAACATTTAAGAAATCGAACGCTGACTAAACGAACATGGGGGGCGAAGGGCTATGTATGTAGTAGTATACCATTCCTATAGTTACCTAGCTATAATCCAATTAACATACCAGTTTTTATTCGAGTATTGCGGACTACATAACTAGATTCAATACCAGTCGTTCGCACGGATGGAGGTTGTGTCATTGTAGCTTTAGTAATGGAAAAACACGTGTCAATTTTTTTACTCTGCATATAACATGGCATAGGAAATCATTATTATAGTCATGCATATGAATGCATTTTTCAAGGGAAAAACTTGTTTAAGTTAGAATACCTGAACAGCAGCAGTACCTATATAGTACTTATATATAGATTGTTTCAAATAATTGGACAAACTGTAGGATCACGACTGCGCAATGCCATGTTTTTGGACTTACACAGACCATTTTTTGGGTTGTTTTAATCCATAACTTTTTCCAGTACAGTCAAACATTTGAGGAATCGAACACTGACTAAAAGAGACATAGTAACAGGCAGGCGAAGGGCTGTATATGCTTTAATGAAATACTCCTAAAACAGTATTATACTACAGTAGGAGGAGATAGGCTATATACTGAAAAACTAGATAATATTTATAGTTATTTACAAGAAAGATAGACTGCGAGCGGTCCCTCCTTTCTGCGGGTTTAGATTTCCGGGCATGCGAAAGGAAAGATATATATCGTTTGTTTACATTTTTTGTTTTGGTTGGATCCACTTCAATTGTATAATATGAAGTATAGCGGCTATGCACTACATAAATGGAGTCCGAGTCAGGAGTGGAGTTGTTAATTTTTTTAAAATTGTCTTCTGAAAGACAAGCAATTAAATATTTTGAAAGATCATCAATGGAAGATATATTGTTGATCAATTCGGCATTTGTTTTTTGTGTGCCTCGTTGATGAAACATTCAGAAGAGACCGACACAGCCGAGCCAAAGTTGCGAGTCCGCACTCATTGTGTTGATTATATTAATTAATGTTCGGCATTGTAAAATAAACTTTGGAAGTGTTAAAGTAATCATGAGTCTTTCCTTGGGGTATTTGTTCGTCAAAACACATTGCCAGAGTCATTGTTGCTGTCATGGCAGAAGCACTCGGAAAAAGCTTTTCGCTGGAAGAATTGGAAACAATATGTTCATGTCGCGGCTTGCGCCAGCTTCTGTCTTCGATAGAGAGGGCGAAATTCCTGTCCCTGCAAAAGTATGGGTATTTTTTGCTCAAGCGCGTGCCACGAAGAGGATTTTGATACATGTATGAACAATAGAAGGACAGATGGTGAGTTTGTATTATTGCTATTAGTTACGTACTGTTTGTTATAAACGTACTTCACATGCAATCTTATTGTATTGGTTCATTAGTTTATATATGTTTCGTTAGTTTATACGCAAAAAATTGCCTGAGCAATGGTTCATTTGAGAATATGTAATGTTGTTCACTATGATAGTTCACTCAAAGGATAATGATTATCTAACAATAGCTAGGTAAACTTTGTTTACATATTTTGATACTTTGCCTGCCAAGAGTATATGCAGACATACATTTCTGAAAGCTTTAACCACTGGCTTTAACACACATGATTTGTTATATTAGATACCCCACATAATTATGCATATCCTTGCCGGGTAAAACATCAAATTATGTAAAAAAAGTTTGCCTGTCTATATACGTCAAGTCTACATAGGTGTGAAATGCAGTAATTTCGTGGTAAGAAATATCTGTGTTTCACTGCGCTTGAGTTTTTGCATTTAATTAATGATAAATATATTCATTTCAGACTCTTGTGGTAGCAATGGATTTAATTGCCCGTTGAAGAGCATTTGCTCTAGAGCTTATACAGCATCAGCCAGCAGCATTTGTCAATTTGGTAAATTGCCAGGTGAACCGCTTCAACCAGACCCAGCTACGAAAACCCAGAAAATGCCTCAGAGTATTGCAAATGTGGATGCTGTGTTGCAATGCCAACACAATTGGAAAATAGCCCTCTCTTCCCACAGTTAGTACTTGATGGAAATGTTCGATCTGGACCTGGCCATGCATTAGAGGGAAGACTTTTTAGTGTTAAATAATATTAGAAACAATGAAAATTTTGCCATGCTGCTCACAGACAATACGTACTCTGGCAACAACGAAGGTTAGGAAGTCGGAACAGGAGAGTGATTCCAAGCTGTTGTGTTACAGCAATACAGAGACAATATCCTTCTCCAAATGGGATATACACTGGGTATCAACCTGCTAGATTGTAAATATTTGTTGCACATGTTTTTATTATGTTATTGATCATTGAGGGAAACTTTATTATTCATTAATCCATTTTACTGCAATTATCTCCCCATGACAGGGAGGATCATTTTAAATATTTTGACAGAACATGGGTAATTCACACCTGTTAAGGCCCGTTTGAAACTTTGATTTTCTCCTTTTGGCATATGTGTTTTAGCAAAATTACAGGGAACATTACTTTGCATGGCTTGATTATTCACTCTAACACATACACCAAAAGAAGAAAATTGCAGTTCAAAATTGCTTCAAACTTATTTTAAGCTTTCTCTGTCTACTAACCACAGCAAATTTTGCTGACAAATGAAAGACTTTATCATGTCAATGGGTTAAATCTTTTATGAACAGTATCTTATAAGACAAGTTATCAAATGCATTGGATGTTCAAGCACAACATTTGGTATTGACATTGATTTTTTTATTCTTTAAAATTACTCCTTACTCAATGAATCCAGTATGGACAGCCTGACTCACTATTGGGGTCCGGGAGTTTGTAATCAGAGTTCCTTCTCCTAGGTGGACTGCCTTTCAGGGATTATGAGCTCCACCTAACCAGAGCACTTTGTTTTAAGTGCCAGACACTTGTCTACAGTGATCAGTTGAATCTAGACTGATGGGTTTCAACAAGTTCTTTGACTGAAGGAGGAGGGACAGGAGTTATGTTAGTAGCAATTTGCCTTCGGTCATCACTTGCAACACCAATCCCCATACCTAAAGAAGTAAAGAAGACTTATAATTAGTTTTATTCCTGTTTAAATGCACATTAGTGCCTGCTGACCAATATGTTTTAAAAACACATGAATGGCTTTTTTCAAGCCAAATTTTGATTTTGTTAATGTTCATGCAAATCAAAATTTGGCTTTCCAAAAAGCCATTTAAGTGCTCTTAAAACACATCAATCAGCAGGTGCTACTGTGCCCTTAACATGCCTAGAGAATGATCAAAATATTTATGTTTGAAAAGGTGATATAAAGAATATGGAATTTCATAATGAAAACTAAAAGTCACTTTTTTCTCACTAGGATTCAGGAAAGCATAAAATGTTATACATACCTTAATTATAAGTTGTAGGATGTATTTGTACTGTTTAGGAGAATCTTTAAGAATCTTTATGTGGCTCCATTGCTGTTTCTTCCCCTTGCTGAACATATACTGGCAATGGCTCATGTCTGCATTGTATTGTTTCATCTGGCTGCTGATCCGTCTGGGTTTCCACAGCGCTATAAGTGCACAATAAAGTTTTGTAATGAGGAAATATAACAGCATTAACATAACTGATATATCCAGGGATATGTGTTATGTGCTTACCACAATTAAATCCGTCTTGATGTTTCGTATCAGGCTCGATCAGCAGAGTATTCGCGAACGCTCGTCACTTTTGATTCCAGCTTCAGTTTTGAAATGATTTCACCGACCAATAGCATCATTAACGTACATTTTCGTTGCATACCTTTTCGCGAAATGTTTTTTTTCGATTTCCTGGTTAGTTTTGGCGACCAGCATTAGAAGGATTTGTCTTTGAAGTGGACGGCTCTATTATAGAACTCTTGCGAGTCGGCCATTTTGAGCGCGCATATCCTAATAAGGACTGGGGAGCACACAAAATCAAAACAAGTGTGCTCACATTTGTTTACATTTTTGACACATGCGCAGAAGGGACTGTAATCTAGCTTTAACCGCATTGACAGGGGGCATTTTTTGAAAACGGACCTTTCTGTGAGATATTAGGTTCGCTACGGCTACGATTTAGATTCGCTACGGCTACGAAATCTGGTACGACTACGAGATTTTTTCCGTTAAATATCTGCTACTACAGACTTTTTATCGTCCTTTCTTTTGCATACCACATCTTTATAGCAACAGTTGCGCCAAACCACGTACCATTATAAGTTTTTAGTAGCTGATATTTAATGGAAAAAATCTCGTAGTCGTACTAGATTTCGTAGCCGTAGCGAATCTAAAGTTCCCTAATATATTAGAGGGGGATAGCAATGGGTGAAGGCCACGTGCGTGGCCGACATACTACGCATGAAGGGGGGGTGGTCTGGGGGACCCACAAAGGAAACGAGATTGTAATTTGTTACACTCTTTGGTGTAATTTGAAGCACGGAAATGCCATTTCCTGCATTCTGAGCATCCAAATTTACTCCAAAATTTATGCAACTATACTTGTATTTGAAATAAAAGAAGGAAAAAAATGCACAAAAGTTAAAAAAATATTAACCGTAATACAGCAATGGCTGAAGGCCACGTGTGTGGGGCATACTCCCCAGAAAATGTTTGAAATTTGGAACCCTGAAATGTCATTTCCTGCATTAATCAGAGCATCCAAAAAATAAAATAATTATTAACAATAATTTGTCATTACTTAGTGGTAGAAAAACGTAAAACGCCTAAAACTTAATTTCCGTTTATCTATTTGTTATTCTTCACTGGTTTGTTTGTATAAATTTAGGAAAAAGGGACTTTTCCTGGAGGGCATTTGCCCCCCCCCCCCAGTTTGCATGTTAAAAAAGGCCCGGATACTCAAAACATATAATCTATTTTATTAATTTGTTATTTACATAAATGGTTTTATGTAAGACTATATAGTAAAATTCCATATATACTAGAAAACATTGCATCTATTTAAAAATGAATTGGTAGGCCTAAATATTGAAAAGTTCTTACTAGAGGCAGCTCAAAGTCATGCCCCTTTTTGTCTTAAAGTTCGGTTCAACTTGTTCGGTAGAAGTTCTCTTAACGCATTGTTCTATTATTTAATATTTTCGTCCATAACTTCTTAATTGTCTCTCTCGGAGATTTGACTTTTCTGTTATATATACCAATCAGTACGGTTCGCACTGAATGATAAACTTGTCGAGCTGGCTAATGTATTTATTAGAAAAATTAATGCTCCTACATATATATATATATATATATATATATATATATATATATATATATATATATATATATATATATATATATACAGGGTGTATCAAAATAAACGCGATTCATCCTTTGTGCTTAATAACTTTCGAAATACTATATTTCTAGTTAAACGCTTTTAGGCTTATTTCAAAGCCTGTTCTTTTCTCTTTCAAACAAACTATTATTCTTGTCTCCAATGCTAGCAATAATTGCACAGGAAAAGATTTAGTAAAACCTATCATTTTTAGTTGCTGTTTAAGTATGCAAGTTTACTATGTTATTGTTTAGTCGGTTTAAATGTTAGAATTTTCTTCTTTAAACTTTAATGTTGTCGTCACTACATCCGGAAAACCACGTAAGAACAAATTAAAAGTATTTTAAAAGAGACCAGGTTGTTTGAAAATCCTAAACGAATGCTAAAATCGTCAAAACATTCTGGTGTCTGAGCCAGAGTGTCATCGAATTGCGATGTAATGTAATGTAAACAGAAATTATAGCAAGTTGATGTCAGTCAGCTTAGATGGTCCAAGCCAAAATTATATCGCATTTGAAGTTTCAAACTGAGTTAAAAAATAGTGGAAGAAAAGCCGTAATTATACTTATTGTTACAATCCATTTAATAAAATGCAACATTTTTTGTTTTAATGAAAAAATCAATTATTTTCATGAGAATGATTTGTTATTCCATCTCAATTTTTTTAATCTCCAATCGCAATAACGTAAAGTATTATTACCCGCGAACCAATGAGTCAAATTAAAGAAACAACCCACTGTTAGAAAGCTGAATGGCTACGCTTTAAAATGAATGTAAACTTTAATGTTTTCGTCTATTATTTGTTTAGCAATTTACATTTCAGTCGAGGATTGCGCTTTTTTTGATACACCCTGTATATATATATATATATATATATATATATATATATATATATATATATATATATATATATATATATATATATATATATATATATATATATATATATATATATATATATATATATATATATATATATAGTGAAATGTTGCTGATAACAAGATACAAGTGTTGTATATAGAAAAGGTTTCAATGTGCAACCAAAAGAGACATTTATAACGTAAAATAAAATAAAAGCCACTCAAATTTTGCACAAACGTTTTCGCTTTAATGTTAGCTCCTCAGGTGCATATCATTAAAGCATTAAAGCTAACATTAAAGCGAAAACGTTTGTGCAAAATTTGAGTGGCTTTTATTTTATTTTACGTTATAAATGTCTCTTTTGGTTGCACATTGAAACCTTTTCTATATATATATATATATATATATATATATATATATATATATATATATATATATATATATATATATATATATATATATATATATATATATAAAACCACAATAGTCTGTTTCATCCGTATATATATATATATATATATATATATATATATATATATGTAACAAACAGAACGGCTACGTTTGAAGAAGTTTATTAAAAAAAGGTATATTAAATACAAAAACTAAATTTTCGGCTGCATGCCACAGCCTTCTTCAGACTCTGAAGAAGGCTGTGGCATGCAGCCGAAAATTTAGTTTTTGTATTTAATATACCTTTTTTTAATAAACTTCTTCAAACGTAGCCGTTCTGTTTGTTAGATATGAAGTCTTGTCGGCTGAGCAGAGTACTGGCATTTGTCACATATATATATATATATATATATATATATATATATATATATATATATATATATATATATATATATATATATATATATATATATATGTAGTGGTTTTTGAGTTGTTTTCATACGAGTGTATACCAAACCGGGCAAGCAGAAAATTCTACTTGACCGCGGCTGGGATTCGAACCCGCGACCTTCGTATTTCTAGAACGATGCTCTATACCGTCTGAGCTACAAGGTCAAGCTGAGAACGACTTGTTAAGTTATGATGTTAGTTGCATTTCGAAGGTTAGTCCTTCAATGCGTAAAGCCAGCTATTAGTCTGGCAATGTTGTATGATTGTGAATGTTGTGGTTTCCCACGTTTACGATTTCCACTCGTGTAACGTTATGTAGTGGTTTTTGAGTTGTTTTCATACGAGTGTATACCAAACCGGGCAAGCAGAAAATTCTACTTGACCGCGGCTGGGATTCGAACCCGCGACCTTCGTATTTCTAGCTCAGACGGTAGAGCATCGTTCTAGAAATACGAAGG
>CACRXK020006180.1:0-25883 GCA_902702795.2 Paramuricea clavata | reverse complement strand
TTTTGTATTTTTGATTTTTTGATTTTTGTATTTTTTGATTTTTGTATTTTTTGATTTTTTGATTTTTGTATTTTTTGATTTTTTGATTTTTGGATTTTTGGATTGATTTTTTTTTTCAGTATAGATATACATACTGTAGCACTTGAATGAGCGGGCAAGGTTACTGATAATGGGTATATATAACATGATCGAAGCTGTGTAACACAAAATTAAGGTTAAGGGTTAGGTGCCGCGAATTTGGCATTTATCATGTTGATAAATTCGGACGCGTTTAACAATTTACTGGTATAATAAAATTCAAATGTGGAACTCATGCTGTAAATTACACTATACGAATAATCTTGATCAAAAAAATTCCACGACATATGGCGCCGGAAAATTGGCGCCGGAAATTTGGTGCCGGAAAAAATTTGCGGACATAAAATCGTTTATTTTTTGCCGACAATTTTCTTAATTTTTTGAGATTTCTAGATGTATTATTCATCTGGGTACTGGGATTTATATTCTGAGTTCATCAATCTTGCATCAATAAATTTTAAGGGTCCCTTGTTTTGGAGCCCCGCCCGAGATAAAGTTCCACTCTGCCTCTCTCCCGGCGATCCTGCATGCAGTAGATGGAAATTTATAACGAAAGATTCAATATATACAATTTTAGACTTAACTACAGACTTAACTACAGGAGCAGCTGCGAAAATGCTGTCATCTGACAGGAATCGAACCTGTGGCTAAATATAGAGATTTTTGGGAATATGACGCTGTAAATCTCAATTTGCGCTTGGGATTTTTCTTGAAATTTGTGCTTGAAATTTCCATCCTACATAAATCTTTCAATCTGTTCATATTTTATATAATGGCATCACCTGTACTATATATATACTGTTATATAAACAAGAACTTGTGGTTGGAGCTCGACAACTGAACTCTATAACTCAGTTGGTTAGAGCACTGCAACGGAATTGCGGGGCCGTAGGTTCGATTCCTGCTATAGTTCTATTTTCCGCAGCTGGTTATAGGTCTAAATTAAATATATGTATGAATCTTCCACTCGAAATGTTCATCTACATAAAGCCTTCAATCTCGGGATCAAGTGGTCTTAGAATCAGGGGCGTAGGAAGAGGGGGGCAGAGGGAGCGCGTGCCCTCCCTCCCAAATTGTTTCAAAGGACGAAAAGTGTCCCTTTTTGTGATGAAAAGTGCCCTTTTTGTACAAGCTAATGTCTCTGTAAATACTAAATTAACATCAAAGGTGCCCTTCTTGTTTAGAGATTTCGATGTTTTTTTAAAATATTTGGTCAAAAACGTGCCATTGCGTTATATATGGTATTACGGGAAAACTTTTCTTAAGCTACTAGTTGTCCAATCGACGTGTGTGGTGCACCGCATTCTGGTTTAGAATACTTTATTGTACATACATCAAGTTTTATACTACAATATAATATACATGATCACTGTTTAGGGAAATTACATTTATTATGCCGAGGGGGGGGGGAGATGGATAATGTCTTAACAGGGCCCCTGTTGAGATTATTGGTAAATTTCCGATGCCCCCCTCCAAGTTTCTAAAATTTTCAATGCCCCCCCCCTCCAGAATTCGGAATCGAAGCAATACAATCCGGAATTCTCTCTTATCGTAGACATCATATATACAATTTGCAGCTCCTCAAGATGTCTGATATACTCAAGCATGTACTTCTCCTCAACTAAAATACCGACCTACTGCTTCTTTCACCTCACTAGCGCCAGATTAAATGGTACCCTTTTTAAAAAAAATAAATTTTAGATTGGTGCCAAAAAAATTTAAGTGAGCTATAGGTGATTTCATGTATCCATTTATAGAAGAGCAGACTAAGGATATCTTGAAACTGAAATCGGTTTCGAATACAACCATCAGGGGGACCTAGCAAAGCATCTGACGTTTGGGGGGGGATGTTGGGGGATTATACATGTAATAATAATAATAAAGCTTTTTGTGATTGATTGGCACTCTCATATTAAGTTTCGGGAGAAAAAGGGTGTCTGGGGGTCCTCCCCCAGAAAATGTTTACATTCTACGACTGAATTTCTGGCGTGTTTTAAAGCAAATTCGCAAATTCGCATGTATTTTACAAAAATGGTTATCATTTCACAAAAATAATTACTTTATTACGCAAATTTTACCTGAAAATGTCAAAATTTTAACTTGAATTTTATATATTTTTGTCTGAATTTCACAGTAGGGGGAGTTTTCAAACCATCTATCCATTAACTATGTGGGAGTGAACACTCCAGGCCACTGCTGGACCAAAACTTTGAAAAGTCTACAGCTACCCCCCACCCACCGTCAGTATATCGAGCCCCCCGTTCAATGCCAGATTGCCAGAGAATATTTCGATGTCCCCCTTAACATCTTCACCCCCCCCCACCCTTCAGCATAATAAATGTACTCCCTTATTTACGGCGGCCCAGACGCGACAGCACAAAAACAGTTTTTTGATTTTTTGATTTTTTGATTTTTTGATTTTTTGATTTTTTGATTTTTTGATTTTTTGATTTTTTGATTTTTTGATTTTTTGATTTTTTGATTTTTTGATTTTTTGATTTTTTGATTTTTTGATTTTTTGATTTTTTGATTTTTTGATTTTTTGATTTTTTGATTTTTTGATTTTTTGATTTTTTGATTTTTTGATTTTTTGATTGTTTTTTTATTCAGTATAGATATACATACTGTAGCACTTGAATGAGCGGGCAAGGTTACTGATAATTGGAAAATATAACATAATCGAAGCTGTGTAACACAAAATTAAGGTTAAGGGTTAGGGCCGCGAATTTGGCATTTATCATGTTGATAAATTTGGACGCGTTTAACAATTTACTCATATAGTAAATTGTGGAGCTCATGCTGTAAATTACACTGTACATATAATCTTGATAAAAAACTTTTCACGACATATGGCGCCGGACAAATGGTTCATTTGGTGCCGGAAAAAATTTTGCGGACATAAAATCGTTTATTTTTTGCCGACAATTTTCTTAATTTTTTTAGATTTTTAGATGTATCATCTGGGTCCTGGGATTTATATTCTGAGTTCATCAATCTTGCATCAATAAATTTTAAGGATCCCTTGTTCTGCGAGCCCCGCCCGAGATAATGTTCCCCTCTGCCTCTCTCTCGGCGATCCTGCATGCAGTAGATGTAAATTGATAACGAAAGATTCAATATATATACAATTTTAGACTTAACTACAGGAGCAGCTGCGAAAATGCTGTCATCTGACAGGAATCGAACCTGTGGGTAAAGATAAAGATTTTTGGGAATATGACGCTGGAAATCTCAATTTGCGCTTGGGATTTTTCTTGAAATTTGTGCTTGAAATTTCCATTCTACATAAATCCTTCAATCTGTTCATATCTTATATAATGGCATCACCTGTACTAAATACTGTATATAAACAAGAACTTGTGTTTGGAGTTCGACAACTGAACTCTATAACTCAGTTGGTTAGAGCACTGCAACGGAATTACAGGGCCATAGGTTCGATTCCTGCTATAGTTCTATTTTCAGCAGCTGGTTATAGGACTAAATTAAATATATATAAATCTTCCACTCGAAATTCTCATCCTACATAAGGCCTTCAATCTCGGGATCAAGTGGTCTTAGAATCAGGGGCGTAGGAAGAGGGGGGCAGAGGGAACACGTCCCCCCCCTCCCAAATTGTTTCAAAGGACCAAAAGTGTCCCTTTTTGTGATGAAAAGTGCCCTTTTTGTACAAGCTAATGTCGCTGTAAATACTAAATTAACGTCAAAGGTGCCCTTCTTGTTTAGAGATTTCGATGTTTTTTAAAAAAAATTGGTCAAAAACGTGCCATTGCGTTATGGTATGACGGGAAAACTTTTCTTAAGCTACTAGTTGTCCAATCGACATGTGTGATGCGATCGTGACTAAAACACCACACGAGTACATACGAGTAACATACGAGTAACACACAAGTACATACGAGTACATACGAGTAACACACAAGTACATACGAGTAACATACGAATACATACGAGTAACACACGAGTACATACGAGTAACAAACGAGTAAAACACAAGTACATACGAGTAGAATACGAGTACATACGAGTAAAATACGACTAGTAAACTTGTTTTTAGTGTTTGTAGATTGAATACAGGCAAAAAGATCGTCTTTTCCGTCGAAAAACGCGGAATGGGGGAACGGGAAATGGAGGAACAGGGAATGGAGGGAACGGAGAACGGGGAATGGAGGAACGAGTAACGGGGGGGGGGGGAATCGAGCAATTATGAATTATTATTAATACATATTAATCATATGTACGGGGGGAAAAGAACAGAAAAAAGAAACAGAAATTCGACAGGATAAACGGGAATCAGGGAATTACGAAACTATAAAACGGACTCTGGTGTCTTGGGAATTAGAAAACCGCTCAATGAATTAAAGCTAGTAAAGAAATTTATTGAAGCTTTCCTTTATTAGTACAGCGTATCATAAAAAAGTCAATCCACATTGCTTATGTCCGATCATTCAGTAATATTAATAATAATAACATTGCTTATGTCATTACTAATATACTTGCTATATAATAAAACAAACTTAAGGACTAGATGCAAGCCCAAAGCGGTCCTTATGCTCCATATGATATCTTAAAGTGATTATCCTATTTTAAATATCTTACAAAGCAAAACTAACAAAACACAAAATACTTCAAAATACGCAGATTTTAAGTTAGCGATTTAAGTTGGCAAGTACGTTTCTAAAGGACCCAGCCGAACTCTCCTGCAAGCTTTTGGACGTGCTCCACCTTGAGAAGGGAAGGAAAGTCTGGAGGAACGAGAACGTCGCCAAGAAAGCTTGGATACTTTGCTCTGATGCAGGCCTGATCGGAAATGAAAATGCACGTTCTGAGGCTCACTTGAAAACTGGATTTGTCCTGCACGGCCTCTTTAACATACAAGCTGGGAAAGGAGGGGGGGGGGAGGCATTTGCCCCCAGTCTCCCCTTGCGCAAAAACGAAATCACATTTTTCCCCACTCCCCCAGAAAAGTCCCTTTTTCCTAAATTTATACAAACAAACCAGCGAAGAATAACAAATTGATAAACGGAACATACGTTTTAGGCTTTATCCTTTGTCCTTGTTTAACAAAATCGAATTAAAGGACTGTGTGACCGCGTGGCATCCTACTTGTTTCTAACACTAAGTAATGATAAATTATTGTTAATATTTTTTAAATTCTTTGTGTGTTTTTTCCTTCTTTTATTTCAAATAGAAGTATAGTTAGGATAAATTCTAGAAAATAGAAGTATAGTTAGGATAAATTCTAGAAAATTTAGATGCTCAGACGGCAGAAAATGGCATTTTTGGGCTTAAAATTTCAAAAATTTTCTGGGGGAGTTAATGCCTCCAGACCCCCCTATTCATTCGCGGTATGTCGGCCACACACGTGACCCACGGCCATTGCTATCCCCCTTTAATAATAAGTAATGGATAAATTATTGTTAAAGGTGATCTACAGTCCGTATGTAAACAAAGCCTTTGTTTACATTTTTGTGTCCAAAATATTGAGCTTTATTCGACAACTATTTATATAGATGCAGTTAGTGAGTTAGGTTTTGTGCATGCTCACAGGGTTTTGAAAGCAAACCATGCCATGAAATATGTGAAGCCTATGGTTTGTGTCATGTATCTAACTATCTAGGTAGAATACCTAAAAGTAGATGTTGTACAAACTACAAAGTTGTGGTTTATAGAATCTGGCAGATCTCCCCCGCCCCCTGTCTCCTATTTCCTCCCTCCCCCCTCGCCCCTCCATTCCCTCCGTTCCCCGTTCCCCCACTTCCCGTTCTCCCATTCCCCGTCCCCCCATTCCCCGTTTTAAAGATAGCCGGTTTCAGTCTATTTCACGGTTTTTCGACAGAGAAAACGGTCTTTTTGCCTGTATTCAATCTACAAACACTAAAAACAAGTTTACTAGTCGTATTTTACTCGTATTCTACTCGTATGTACTCGTATGTACTTGTGTTTTACTCGTGTGTTACTCGTGTGTTACTCGTATGTACTCGTATGTTACTCGTATGTTACTCGTATGTACTCGTATGTTACTCGTATGTACTCGTGTGTTACTCGTATGTACTCGTATGTAGCTGTGTGTTACTCGTATGTTACTCGTATGTTACTCGTATGTACTCGTGTGGTGTTTTAGTCACGATCGTGTGATGCACCGCATTCTGGTTTAGGATACTTTATTGTACATATATCAAGTTCATACTACAATATATATATATACATGATCACTGTTTAGGGAAAGTACATTTATTATGCCGAGGGGAGGGGGGGGATGGATATGTCTTGAAAAAAAGCTCATATTTTTACATGGCCCCTGTTGAGATTGTTGGTAAAATAAAAGTTTGAAAATAAAAGTTTGAAAATAAAAGTTTGAAAATAAAAGTTTGAAAATAAAAGTTTGAAAGTAAAAGTTTGAAAATAAAAGTTTAAAAGTAAAAGTTTAAAAATAAAAGTTTGAAAATAAAAGTTTGAAAATAAAAGTTTAAAAATAAAAGTTTAAAAGTAAAAGTTTAAAAATAAAAGTTTAAAAATAAAAGTTTGAAAATAAAAGTTTGAAAATAAAAGTTTGAAAATTAAAGTTTGAAAATAAAAGTTTAAAAATAAAAGTTTGAAAATAAAAGTTTGAAGTTCGTTCGTAGTCGGGAAGAAAGCCCGCGAATACCGCCTTCTACGGGAAACGACAAAACGCGGACCCCAGGTCCATGGACTACCTTCGTGGACCTGGTCCATGGACTACACTCGTGGACCACGGAGCACTCCCGTGGACCACTCTCGTGGACCACTTGCGAAATTTCGCCTACCGAACAATAGACCAAGCACTATTATTCCGAGTTTAGAGAGCCGAGATTGGCGGGAACTATTTCATTATTCATTTCCATTATTTATTTCACAATCAATTCAGCTTTTGTTGATGAACAGTGAATACTAAGTCTGTAAAAATGCTTAAAAAATGTAGTCAGGGTTCCATTAAAAAATATAGGAATACTGTGGAGAATCTGGAGGGGAGGGGGGGGGTGTGTGGTCAAATGATTTTACTGAATTATATATTCGAATTTTACTGTTAAAAAATCACTTGAACTGTAGAAGTCGTAAGTTGCAATGACCTTTAAATGCCTGAAGGTCCTCTCCCAAAAATATTAATTTTTGAAGCTCGATTACTGCTTTTCTTGCATTTCCTGTAGCGATCGAGAAAAAAAACTACCAATTTTAAGGGCATATATTCGGAAACTTTGCATTAAAGTCGTAATTGCACACTTATATTTTAGAACGGTCATGTAGTGAATGGATTTAGAACTTAACATTTTGTGTAAAGTTTCCACAATGATAATAATGACTGAACTCGACTCAAGCACATTTTTGCATGCACAGTCAAGAATCCAAACCCCAAACATCTGGTATCTCGCAAGTGGTCCATGAGAGTGGTCTGACGAGAGTGGTCCACGAAGGTAGTCCACGGACCAGGTCCACGAAGGTAGTCCACGGACCTGGGGTCCGCGTTTTGTCGTTTCCCGCCTTCTACGCAGGCTGATATTTACATTTCAAAAATAATTAATAATTTGTGAGGAAAATACAAAGAAAAATCATAACATAAGCGTGTCGTTTACATGTGATAGAGATTTCCCTTGATTTACATAAACTTTAACGTTGATTTTCTCGACTTATACAACGTATTTTTTGAAAATTACTTCGCCAATGACCGTAGTATAGAGCGATCGTTTTTGAAGCAATTTAAAATACTGTGCCGATGTCTTCTTTATTAATATCAGACCTAAAGAGTAAAGATATTCGGCTTGGCCTCCTATTTTATATCTGATAAAACACTGCTGATCATGCATTAAATAGTACTAAAAAACTCATTTAGATAAACTTTAAGTTAAATTTTCTCACCAAATATCATTCATTGAATATTTAAAATTGTTGAAGAATACGAATGTTCTCAAACGTTTGATCACAAGTCATACGAAGTATCGAAGTATCACATGTTGTGACATTGTTGTCCCAGACATTGTCTTTGGCTCAAGTTTGTACATTTGATACAACACGGCCGCTCATGCTTTATCTAGATTGTAGACATAAAATTTACATCCGCAGTGCGTGTTTTATCAGACTTATAAAAGATACTCGGCCTCGCCTATAGTACTTCAAACTTTTGAAGACCATACATGTCAAGTCCGCGTAATGTAAATAAATCCTTCGACGCTTTGTTTATATTTTGGACTGCTATATATTTGTAAAATAAGACATACTATTAACTAAATAAATATCTAACAGTTTTCTGGTTCGCTATTGTAAATGAATATAAACTAGAGTACGTTTCAATTCAAAACATTTCGAAAAATGCAAAATTTGGGCAATATTTATTTCTGTGGGTCGCCGTTTGTTATGAACAGAACTGATGTGCAGAACGAACTTGACAAGGTCTTTAAACATTAAAAAAATCCAAATATATATCAAATTCAAAAAATCGAAAAATCAAAAATCGAAAAATCAAAAAATCAAAAAATCAAAAAATCAAAAAATAAAAAATCAAAAAATCAAAAAATCAAAAAATACAAAAATCAAAAAATCAAAAAATCAAAAAATCAAAAAATCAAAAAATACAAAAATCAAAAAATCAAAAAATACAAAAATCAAAAAATACAAAAATCAAAAAATCAAAAATAAAAATCAAAAAATACAAAAATCAAAAAATCAAAAAATACATAGCCTGCAAACAGGCTCACTTGGAGAAAGGTGAGCCTGCACGGAACCATGCGTTTTATTCATTCATCCCCTTTTCGCATCTGCTAAACGCTAACCAATCAGCGTCGACTGCGATAAATAAACTGTCAACTGTCAAATTGACGCAAGGCGTGTACATTGTGCAACATGAACAATAATAATACAAAGCATTAGCGGGCCGCACAATATATTACTCGGAAAATATAGAATTCTTCAAATATTAAATAGATATCAATACACATACAAATATAAAGCCGAATAAACTACCATTGGCTTTGAATGTACAGTAATACTTGTACTATGTGCGACTGAAAGAACAATGTTCTGAATATTTTGAAGCTATTACTAAAATACGATCAGATAGATTGGGATTTGGAATACCGAATACGTTTAAAATTTTACTAACTGTGGTCTAAATAAATGATAAATGAGCATGTATTTATTAATTTCTTCGAAATCACGAGTGTGCCAATAGTGGAAGCCGTATCGACGACGAAATTGTCAGCAGTTAATATACAGTAAACAGTACAACGTTTAATGTACGATATATATTTATCTAAATGACATGCCAGCGAGGATCGACAATATAATTATTCGTACATATTTCGGTATCTTTTGTATGCATTCGCTTGCTGACTTGCTCACTAATGAGAATAATCCGTGAAGCCACGACGACCTCAAAATGTACTATACTATGGTCTGATGTCAATCCGAAGACGAAGTTCAGAATACTGTTATAGTTTCGTATATTGGATTTAAGCGATAGATTCAAGTCATTTATGATAGACTTTTTTGCTGTGATTCTTTGCTATTGCTTTTGGTTTCCATTTCTAGTTTTATTTGTTCGATAGTCCTATAATATATAATATTAAAATGAATAAAGTTCAAATTCTTCAAAATGCTGTTGTTGACATTTGCTATTTTTAGTAATTTTGTCAACGAGTGTAAGCCAATCAAAAGCCTGCGTTTCTATACGAACGCCACTACCAAGAAAACCTATCATCCGTGCAGGCCCTCTATTCTTCGCGCCGCCCGCAACCCAGGGCCTGTTCGCAGGCTAAAAAATACAAAAATCAAAAAATCAAAAAATCAAAAAATCCAAAAATCAAAAAATCAAAAAATCAAAAAATACAAAAATCAAAAAATCAAAAAATCAAAAAATCAAAAAATACAAAAACTGTTTTTGTGCTGTCGCGTCTGGGCCACCGTAAGATAAAATAGAGCAGTAAACGGCCAATCGGCTTATTTTTTCATGTTCTTTCAGATAAAGCAATAAGTTGCCAACACCCTTTAAATCATATTTTGAGTTAATAGATGGAAAATTTGTTGGGTTTTTAATTACTGTACAAAATTTCAGACAATTTGCTTTAGTGTAAGTCCTTTAACTATTCATTTTTTCCTAAAAAATCAGCCTTTCGCATGCTTAATTAGTGCCTTTACCTAATTTGCATATTACTGACATATGCAAATTAGGCAAAGGCATGTTAGCATGCAAATAGCTGATTTTTTAGGAGAAAAATGTAAGTTTGCGTGAATAGTTAAAGGCTTCAGTAAAATAAACCAAATTGTCTGAAATTTTGTACAGTAATTAAAAACCCAACAAAGTTTCCATCTATTAATTTTAAAATACGATTAAAGCTTTTAAATTTCGTGAAAAAACTGGATACTGATAGCAATTTCAAATCTGTTCAGTTTTTTTTTATACACCCTGTAGTTTATACATTTATACATTTATAATTATAAGGATCATGCAGACTGCCAAATAACAACTTTTTTGTTTATTGTGATAAATAAGTAAATATGATCCGATTTAAAGTGGTCCGTCGAATCACGAAATGATAGAAAAATGGTATCATTTGACAGCTAACAGCCTGAACTTCAATGGTATGAAAAAATTAAATCTAAAAACTAAATATTACCTATAACACACGTTATAACATGCTAATGTTGGCGTACCTTTTTATGCACTCTGTACTATATATAACAAGTATATTTTAACAAGTTCTTTGTACGTTTGCATGGCGATAAAACATATAATAGTTTTGTTTGTGGTAACACCATGTAAATTTATTACTGCAAAGCTTTCGATCCGTAAGCCCGGATCTTCATCAGTGCTAATAATATGTCAACAACTTTTTTAACATATTATTAGCACTGACGAAGATCCGGGCTTACGGATCGAAAGCTTTGCAGTAATAAATTTACGTGATGTTTCCACAAACAAAACTATTATATATATTTTAACACTTTTCTGTCACAGAGTAACGGTTCTCCTTGAGTCAAAATACCTTTTGATATTATTAAGCAAAGTATTGAAGTCATCATGCGTCAATGTCTGGAGTTGGTGCAACTGAGAAAGGCGATGCGATGTAAAAGTAACGTTTTCTAAATTTATATTGCGTATTTTTATTCCAGTTTGTGTTGACCTCCTATCCACTTGTTACAAATGGATTCGTAAAGACTACTGTTCCCCGTCATCATCAAAATATTGCTACATGAAGTATTTCTGCAGTAGGACTTGTGAAATTTGGAGAAATTCTGAGCTGAGCAAAGGAGGTATAATGTATATTACTTTTTTAATATACTTGGCTTTTTACACATCAAAACTAAATGACTGAGTGTTTTTATTCAACAATTTTTTTTGTTGATTGAAACAACGAAAATGTTTGTGGAAACTCTTGAAGAAATGTTTTCCGAAAAGACGAAAAATATCTCCCGATTTTTTGCCGTGATCAATCGAGTTACGTTATAGAGCACGTACTGAATTCAACCTATCAAAAACGTTCTTATATAACATATATGTATTTAATTTGTAAAGCTCATTAATAATTCTTGAAGAAAACACAAAAGAAATCATGACCGTGAAGTAGTTTGTATATCTGATGCAAAATCATGCTAGTTTACATAAACTTTAAGTTCAATTTTCTCATCAAATATCATTCATTTTAAATTGTTGAAGAATACGAATGTTCTCATCAAGACGTTTCACAAGCTATTTACTTAATTCGGCTCGAGTTTGTATATCCGCGATACAACAGCCTCTCATGTTGTAAATAGTATACATAAAAATAATTTATATCCGATCTGTATCTTATTTACTACGGCTCGAACAACCGAACTTCAATAAACTTCTCTCCTTTTAATTAAACCGGTTTGCCACTAGGCGAATTTGTGCACGCAAATTTTTTCCTTTGTCGTCATCGCTTTTGCTTTTTAAGCTTAATCATGTTATAATATAGCTTGTATAAATTTTGTAATATTCCTTTGCGTGATACACTGCCCTTTCAAAATCACAAGTGTGAAAGAAGCCAATGCCAATGAAGACATACATTATATAGGAGAAAAGATATGATTCTTCCATCTGCTGAATGTATCACCATGATGTTTATGTTTCAGCAACTTGTGTTGACCTGGTTCCCAATTGTGAGGCAAAGGCACTTAGTGGTCAATGTACGAATTTGGATCATCGTCAATACATGGAAAATATGTGCTGCGAATCCTGTCGTGGTTATAGTTGTATAGATGAAGATCATTTTTGTGCTATTTGGGCCAGCTCTGGAGCATGCACTATTTTCTCTTATGTGCAAAAATACTGTAAAAAGAGCTGCAATTTATGTGACATTTAAAAATATAATAAAAGCTTACAGATTTTTACTGGCCGTATTTTAAATAGTTAAATAAACTTAGAAATTTTTGTTATGATATGGAAAATAAATATATATTCAAGACACTACATGGAATAATCCATAATCATGTTCTTATTTTCTTACTGTTAAATCTTGATCTCGATGGAGCTCGCGATTGGTCGCTATGTACTATTTAAAAAACGAGCAGGAGTGTTTTATTAGGTTTAAAGCCACGAGCGTGCAGCGCGAGTGGCTTTAGACCTAATAAAACACGACCTGCGAGTTTTTTAAATGGCTTCAAAAACGTTTGCATAATAAGTCAAATCTTTATATAAAAATCTTTATATAAAAATCTTTATATAGTTTGCATAACAATGGTCTTTTGTTAAAGTGTTCTTTAGCTGGTATAAAGACGTATGCACGTGACTAATTTCTTACTCAAGATTGGATAATTGCTTCATGAATTATTAATGAGTTTTTGAAATATAGTCTAATAGTCGCCTTAAGGCCATTTTCCATTGCAGTCGCTTTGCGCGCGGACCGACCAATTTTAATCACGTGAAAAATCAGTCGCCCGGGCACGCCAAGAAAGTTGAATGTAGTTCTACTTTCATGGCGTGTCCGCGAGCATTCAGGCGGACAAAAAATGCACAGGTTAAGCAACTACAGAGAAAGTTGAGTAATGTTCGCTCCGCCCGCGCGGGCAAAGCGACTGCAATGGAAAATGGCCTTGTCCAGACACACCGGACGCGATTCGACAAAGCTACGCGATTTTAGTTTTTGAAAGTTAATATAACAGCCAATGAGAGCAAATTTTCAAAGATATGTAGACCAAATAACTCAAAATGTTATAGCGCGCTTCTAAATATTTGGAAAATTTAAACTAGGATCAAAGTTATCGGGCAGTGAAAATCGAAAAATCGTGTCGCGTTGTCGAATCGCGTGCGGTGTGGTTAGATCATCAGCTGCAACGCGGAAAAGAAAAACATGGCCAAAATCCATTCTCGCGTGTTTCTCCCGAGAGACCTTCACGCGTTGGGGATGAGGCTGGCCAAAATCTGTGACAGTATATGGCGGATTTATATTTATTTTCTATTTTATTGAGTTTCAGCCCACTCATCGGTGAGCGGATTTCCCAACAGGCTATTGGCCAATTGCATGATAGGGGACCCGAGGTATACCTATACGTCTTCATCCGAGAAGACGTGAAAGTCTAACCCATTTCATCTCACCCATTGTGAACATGCTTGTGAATGATTAACATCTTTGTGGGCTTTCGGAATTAAATTTACTTGATTGAATAGCATCAATAATAGACAAAAACGAGTTAGCAAAACATAACAACTATAGATGATAGTACTAACATAAACAGTCTCTAATAATAACACGCTCATTGTACTTTTCACGATTAGAGGTCCATGTTTTTGATATTCAGAGGACAACCTTAATTGAATTGCGGTTAAATATCTTATGTAGACGGCTTGATTTAGGGAAATGTTTGTCAATAAGTTGGAGTGTGGTACCATATACGTTTTTGCTGTAAGGTGGGTTAAACCATATTACGTTTCTGTGTCTTTTGCGTTTCGGTTGGCTGGTACAACTCTCATTGTTGGAGTCGCCAATTTTATTTGATGATGTTGCATTGTGTTGTAAATTAAAATCATAATTACTACGATGTAATGCATTCTCGTAGATCGAGGCTGATGAATTGAACGTTTGTTGATCAGAGGATAAATTTGACACACGCGGTGATTTATAGATTTAGGTATACAGTCTTAGAAGATACCTTCCATATTTATATAATAATAGCCTAGTCTCAAAGGTATCTTCCATTTTCCCCAATTAATTAATCCCGTCATTAATCATTACATTGTTATATTGGACAGATTCAGTAAAGCGAGTCAACCCATTTTTAGCCTGTTTTTATTATTAAATTTTATCACGCTTCATTGTGACATATATACGCATGCATCTAAACTTCACAACAAATATGTCTTACTTAGTAACTAAATAATAGGAATATAATGAATCATTCATTTCAAAAAACAAAATAACTGTCCTTAAACTGCATGGGTTAAAGTCTAATGTCGAGCTTTCTTTAATTTATCATCGATGATATTTCACATGATTCATGCATAGCTAGTGAAGTATATCTCAGCGTGGAAGCAGGTGAGGCCATGGTTGTCCCCTTCAGTGTACCCGTACAGATCTTCTCCATACCAGACTCTCATCTGTTGCCCGTTATACAAATACCTGGTGCCAACGTTTGAAAATACAAGTTGGTTTGAATTCTCAAAGTAGCCAGGCATATGATACCATCCACCGTCTTGATATGGCTTCACCAACACAGGTGAAGGGTACATGACAGTGTTCTTCACATCTGTAACGTACATGTTGGTACGGTGCTGACCATTACATCCCCAGTTTGTGTTTCCATCAGCATAACAACCAATTTTTCCACGTACATGGGTCAGCTTGAAAGCAGTCACAAAACCAGGCGTACCACTGTATGTAAGCAGTGCGAAGTGATCCCCCCTAGCACCAACACAGCCGTTGCCAAGGCTAACCCATCCTCCTAAAAATTAAAGCTATCTTTAGTTAAGCAGGCAACTGACAAATTTTGAGAGAATTTAAATAGTGCACCGAGAACGTTTGGACATGGCAGTTTTCAGTGCATGCCCATGCATGGTTGCCACAAAAGTGCGTTTTTCATAAAGTACTCTGTTTAAACGAAGTTAAACCTGTGAAACTTTTCTAGCATTTTCAACATATTTGACAGTAATCTCAAATCTGTTTTTGTGTGTTTTCTTGCGCGTTCGTATGTGTCTCTGTGTGTTTGATAGTATCAAACTTATTACTAATGAGCATTGTCCATGGACAAACTGGTAAACTGATCTTGGTTAAAAATTAATGTGGATGAAATCTTTACCTTTACATGCTGCTATACAACAAAGCACCAACAAAATTCTCGCCAACATTTTCAGTTTTGAAAAACTTCGACTGCTTGCGTTGATTTTCTCTGCTTTGGTTCTTTCGCCTTCTTCGTGCAAGTGACTATGTATATGTTCTCATTTTATTTTATAGACTTCTGTTAGTGACGTCATGTAAATAAAATGTTTTGTTTGTATGCATGAAATTTTATCAAAACAGGGGAAATAAGGATTTATTAATAATCCTTATTTCCCCTGCATGCGTGCTATTTTGCTAAGTTCCCATCGTTATTTTCAAATGCCGTTAAGGAATGCCCTAATTAATTTCAGTGCCGGATTACCATGCATATGGCAGAAGCGGTATACACCACGCGCGTTTTGGGGGCCCTCGCGCTTACTTTCTTCGAATTTTTTGTTCCCTGCGTATAACAATTGACATGAATGCTCTTCAAAAATCGCGTAAGCACAACATATATACAAGGCATCTGCAGAATGAGACTCCAATGGCAAATGCGTTACATGTTCATGCGAATCATGTATATTGATTTTGTCCTTTATACCATTTGTTTATACTAATTGTCCTTTATACTAATTTGAGCATTAAGTATTGTTAAGTATTGTGAAATGATTAATTCTGGCAAAAGAAATAACAGTACGACTGTAAGCTGGACAACACACTGATGCAGCGGTTATAATGTCGGGGAAGCCAATTTTCTATTGGTTTCGTTCTTTATATTTAAATGTTCATGAAAATGCCAATTTTAAAAATAAGTTGAAATTTGGGAAATATTGAAAAAACAGGCCTTATTTAAAACATGCAAAAGTTGACAGACTGAAAATTGACTTGCGGCAAGCCAGCGCGTTGTCAAGGGGAAAGACTTTTATAGACACGAGATCGGAAAAGCAATCCTAAGGAAATGTAAGCTAAGTGTATAGCTCACCCACATGCAGACAACTAAAACTTGGGCATCAAATTTTGGGCATCTGACTCGTGGAAAAACACGCGCGTACCTAGGAACTCTATTTTCAGAGGAATCAATGCAACGGAGAGATGTTGTTTCGCTCAGCTTGTTCGGCCGCAATATACGGAAAACTACACTACCGTAGGAAGCAATTGATTAGTCAGGGGCGATTATTAGGTCATTATTTCCCTCTCAAACTTTACAGATTACTAGTTTACAAATCGCTATTTTACAAATTATTGGGGGCGAGGGCTGGCCCAGTTGCTACGACCCTGAACTATATACCCGCGGCACAGAATAAAGATCAGTAACAGAAGGGCCACTCAGCGGTGCAACGTGTCCTCGTTTTTTTTTATGCAAAAATATGCAGTTTACTGGCCAGAAGGCGGAGCAGCCAGCCAGTACAGCGTGTTTATTGGCTAGAAAATGTCATTGACTGGCTAGGAAAATGGCGGCCAACATGCGCGAGGACAGAAACTTCAAAGCTTCCGACGTAAGTGGCCCTTCTATATGGATCTTTATTCTATGTCCGCGGTATAGCAGGGCTCGAATCTTATCGCGGAAATTGCCGCAGGAGAAGAACAAAATGCCGTGGATCATTGCGGCAACGACAGCAATTTTTTGTCGTATAGTATAATTTTTGTACTATTCACTGTGCATTACTATTTTGACATGCACTTGAATTCAGATGTTGATCAAATCATGCGTAAACTACTATTTTAGTCTGAGTTTTAATTTCTTCAAAAAGAAAACACTAAAGAAATACGTAAACATGTTCCTAGCCTTGTCAACAATCCAAATAACAATAAAATTGAATTTTTATCACAGTAATTTGAAACAATGCCGTGGAAACTGCCAAAATTGCCGCAGACAGCTGTTACGTTCTACGGCAATTTTTAATGCCATTGCCGTCGATTGATTTCAGGGAAATTCGAGGCCTGCGGTATAGTGTAAACGTAGTCATAATTTCTCTCTGGTAAACCCTCTAAATTAATTATTCAGTTTACGCAATTACTGGACCGGTATGTTACAATCAGACAAAGGTTTACAAAGATTACGTGCACAAAGAGTACAAAGATTGAAAATTATAAAATGCTTTGTGTGAGCTATGTCTTCGTCTGACAAAACATGTAATTTTCGCTCGATAAATTCCATCTACTAGACCCACTAAATTAAATTCAGTTGATCAAATGCTTATTTTTAAGATTTATTTGTAGGGCACCGCATTTTAGTACTATGTCTGGTTCTCTTTATCAGTCCCTTCTAAAAGTATTGAAATATTTTTAACCTGATTTCCAGAACTCAATTCGAGAGGTTGCAACACTATACATGGTGTCGTCACCACAAATGATTCCACAAAGCCGAAATACAGTAGCCTCGTCCCCAGATTCCAACTTAAACGCGCGGGTTCGTGGCGCGACGCAAGGCAGTGTGGCTGGAAAAACAGTAGGTATGCTAAGTGTACATTAAAAGGCGGGGATTAGAAATGTTTAATTCCTTTCACTTTGTTCTCAACAACAGTAGGATTAATACAATAATAACTCCGAGGTACCAAGGACAATGCGAAATGCAACTCTCTATAGACGTCGTGCGTAGTTTGCACGGTTATCGAAAGAAAGAAAATATTGCCTGCAGCGTTTCTTGGTACAACTGTTACCCCATCTCCCTCCTTTGGCACATTCACGGACATTTCTGGCGTGCATTTCTGATCTATTTTTTGCCAATAATATGAAAGAATCGTGACTTAGCAACTAAGTTGTAACAAGGCCACTACTTTTAATTCTTTGAGAAGTATTAGTGTAAATGTGACAGATTTGTATCTCATAAGAGTTCTTAATCATTAGACGTTCTATGTGCACACAAAGGCCAATCTGCATTTTGTTTGCACAGTCACAAATGATGCCACGTCATGTATGCAAACAAATTCATATTATTGAAAGTAATTTTAACATTCATATATTTTATTGACACGAATTGTAATGAATGGTGACAAACAAATAGAGGTTCAAGGTTTATAGTTCGTACTACGGTTAATCCTACTTTTTGCTTCGTTTTTTAATGGTTTGGTTGCGAGAGGATACTTTATATAATAACGTTAAGAATTCAAGCGCTTTCATTGGTCGAGAGCCATGATCTATTGGAGGGCAGACCATAGACGCATGGAATTACGTCACACAAAACCTTATCCAATAGCGCTCCCTTATTTGTATAGTCTGTTCAATTATAGATACACAGTATGACATCATAATGTGGCGGGAAGAACAAGAAAGTGACCCACTCGCCTCGTGAGCCACTTTTTTGTTCTTCCCACATTATGACGTCATACTGTGTATCTATTATACAAATAATGAATGTTTATGAGTGCAATGGTAAGAATATTTTCATTCGGTGAAAGATGGAATGTTCCATCCAACGAGGCGACAGCCGAGTTGAATGGAACATTCCATCTTTCACCGAATGAAAATATTCTTACCATTGCACGAAAAAACATTCATTATTTGTTTTATATAATACCAAAATAGACTAATAGATTCGTATGAGAAGCATTTTGAGTGATGCGATTTATTGAAAACACAAAGAGTGCAATGGTACTATACGTTTTATTCCATTGCACTCGCAGAGAGTGCAATGGAACGTGTTCCATTGCACTCTTGGGAAATGGAATTTTCTATTCAATATCACGTGACCATAGTAAACAGCCAATTAAACGATTAGAATTCAATAAGGTATTATATAAAACTGAACAGACAACAGCAAAATCTTATCTACTTGTTAAATAGTGTTGTTATATTGCAGCTGCGATGTGAAGGATATACAACGACCTGAAAAAAGATAAGCAGAACTTCGACCTTTCGTCGGGAAGTTGGTAGCGACCTTCGCTCGGAAAGTCGACGTTCTGCTTTATGTTTTTGTTGTACAGTATATCCTTCACATCGCAGCTGTCTGTTATCCGCGTCTCTACCTACACTCGCATCGTTTGACATTTTGTCATCTCGCACCGTCAGTGGGCAGAGGTATATCTCGGTACGTCATAAAAAGATCATCAATGCAAGGTTTACTTTGTTTTTATCCTCTTAATGTCAACTATTTATCTTAACTTACTGTATTTCAGGTTAAATAAGTACTATAATTATAATATATATTTACTGAAGAAATCAAAACATTTCCATACAAAAACTATTTCAAATCATGTGGGAATAGATAGAGATTTTCGCACCAATGTATACCAATTACATTCATGGAAATTTCTATTTTGTGTGGAGCGGTTCTGATTTTCCCAGCAATTACAAAACAAATGTTGTAAAGTAGTTACCTATAAACCCTATTTACATATATGACAATCAAAGATAATAGGCAAAGGCATGGTTTGAAAGACCAGTCCACAAAAAGTCATTGTTCATTACAATGGATCATAAAACACCTTGATGTTTTCAGCGTGCTGGTGGCCTCTCAACCTTGTTGAAAATTATGACATCACAAAATCCAAAATAATTCCATGTTTAGCAATAATTGTACAGCTGAGCAATTTAGTAAAAAAAAAGTAACAATACAACCATCGATGCCACTCGACGATGGAATATCTAAATATTGTTGGTCATTTTCAGCCATTTCAGGAAAAATATCAAGTATTAGCCAGTAAAATACGCGTCAAAAAATCAATTATATCAACAGTAGTTTTTGTATCGTCAATTTCTTGATTACGAAAGTAAAAACTAAAACAACATTTACCTCGAGTACTTTGCCGTGGCACAAGAGGTTTAAAAGACAATGAAACCATTTCGAATCTCAATATCGCTACTTAAATGCGAAAAATAGGAAATTGAAGGAAAACGCAGTAAATTTTATTATTTCGGTTTTTTTCGTTGACATCGCGCACTTCAAATAGGTCACAGAATAAGAAGGTACAGCAGAAGCGTCACTCGAGTCGGTTCCCTTATTGTCTTACGTAGGGTTGGGCGATATTTCGATTTATCGCGATATTTTCAATCGCGATTATCGTATCGAAGGTAGAAACTTGAGCGACGATATATCGAAATTATCGTCATGCTCGATGACTATCGTGATATTGCTTCGCATGTGCATATAGCTTTTATAAAAATCCTAAAAAATTCTTTCAATTCCTAGAAAATATAGTTTTTAAAAGAATTAAAACTATTCCCTGAATTACATACGAATTTAAAACGATACAAAAGCTAATATTTATGTATTAATCTGCTGAACAATGAGATTGTAGCCTTTGCTTGCGCTGTGTGCCCACGGCATTTGTAATTGTGCCAGCGGAGACACAGTAGACATGGCTTTGAAGTTCTGGTTTATGAACAGTAAATATTAGACTAGAAAAAGCCTTGATATTACTTTAATTTTAATTTGTTGTTTTACTTGTTTTTAATACGATTATATATAAGCTTTCTATGCTTTGATATTAATTAAAATTGAATAAAAGTTGTCATTGTTTTATTGCATTTATCGCGATATTATCGAATAAGACGAATATCGTGATAATTTCCTTGACAATAATCGTGAGATGATATTTTTAATATCGTCCAACCCTAGTCTTACGTCCACGAAAATTTTAACTCGCTCACGCCATCCTGGCTAGTACAACCGGAAGTTTTTATCAGGTTTTGGTAGGTACAAAGTGCCGGTTGTACTAGCCAGATGGCGTGATTGATGACGAATCGCTTGTAAAAAGGCGGACAAACACTTGCTTGAGTGAGGGTTCTGCTGTACCTTCTTATTCTGTGAATAGGTCACTTCTGCTGACGCCAGCAGTCTCCTATCCATTATTTTTAACTACCCATAGACCAATTGCGAAACTTAGTGGCCGCGCCTTCATACTGCACGAAAACGAGGCTTATTATGCAAAAACAAAACAATTTCTATATTTTTATATAGCGAAAGGTGAATTTTAGGGTTTTAAAAGTGTTTTTTATTTAATCTCTTTCATCTTTTCTTAATATTTCTGCTAGGTTATATAAATATTTGTTAAATTTATCTAAACATCGATTTCCCACAATATTTTTACCCGCTATGGAGAGATATTTCGTTGTTGTTTTAGCATGCGATGGAACAAACATATCGAAAAGATCAATCTAGAGTTTAAAATCTGATCAAGATGCAAAAAAAATAGCCAGAATAACTTAACAAACTAAAGTATAACTCTTTCTACTCAGAGTTTTTTAGACTTCGTGCGAGAAAAAGATTTTGTCAAAAAATAATAACATATTAAATTCATAAAATTTCTACAAATTTTGCCCGACATTTACTTTCATTTTTTTAAAGTTAAAATCGAAAACTTGCTATTATATTACAACTGAAACAAAATTAATCAATGTTAGAACTTATTCTTTGAAATGTATTAATAAAACAGACGGAAAATACCTGATTCTTTGCCTGGCATAATCTGCTTCTTTTATCGGACAGCGAAAAACAGCAAAACATTGCCTCGCACGCCGCGAAAAACAATGAAATTTGAAGTAAGACTAAATCTATGAACAAGTTTAGTAAAGATTTACATAGTCAAAACAGAAATATTGAAAAAAATGAGGGGATTACCATAAAAACACGTCTCAAACCCTGAAATTCATTTTTCGCCGTATAAAAATATAGCAGAATGATTTGTTTTTGCATAATAAGCCTCGTTTTCGTGTAGTATGAAGGCGCGGTCACTAAGTTTCGCAATTGGTCTATGGTTCTACATTAGCCAACTCCGCAGGCAGTGCAGAATTACACAATACTATAGAGAAACTATTTAATTTAACAAGTTTTTATTACTGTCATGCCCTTCTTACCACCTCTGCTAAATATTGCGTATTAAATTTCGCGTATTTAATTTTCCACCGAGTTGCCTGCAGAGGAGGCTAGTCCTACATAGGAACGGAACCTAGACGAGAAAGTTTCGCTCTCCAAGTTTTACTTGGTCGTGTGTACGGCAAAAATTGAATGTTTTCCTTGACATCAGCCTTCTTCAAAAGCTATAGTCATGCCAGCTTTTTAACAAGGAACTTGTCAAGGAAAGTTGCCATGGAAAACTTGCTCGTCTGTACGGGACTTTATTTATCAAGGATGAAGTTTGTGTTATCAACTGAAGACGAGGGCTGAGGTTAATAACACAAAAGTTCACCTGCATGATCTTCCTAACCATTTTTTGCAGTTATTGCCAATCAGAATGGCTAAACCTATTAATATATTAATACTAGATTAAAAGAACGATACTTTAATATTTGCATTAGGTGGCAAGGAAAGTAGCCGACGATGTGGACAAACCAACTCTCCTAAAAGTAGTTTAAAGGCAATACGAAAGGAAAAAAAATAGAATTAGTAAACGTAAAATTGCATTTGAAAGATAAACTTAAAGTATATTGCAAAAATATGATAGACGCTCTGCATCGTTTTTAGAGTAGACATATTCTTATAGAGGAAAGCACAATTCTAGTAAAAACGTTTACCCAAAAGTCATATATAATATTTTAAGTACCATGGTAGGTGTCATTATGCAAAGCGTGACGTAAATTCATTAATGCATTGAATATCAAGAAAATGGAGTTATCTCACGATTGCACCAAGGAAGGCGCTCCAGATATATATAGAGCTCGCTAAAACTGGTGATATATACTCACGCTTCCTTGAGAAAGACCTCTAATGTAATTTCATCCAAATCAGCACCAGGCGGATTACGATTGATATCTTTGATGCCCAAGTTTTCAAGAGCTGAAGAGAAAATGATCCAGTACATTTTGTAAAAACGAACAAATTAATGTTATACATATGGTATTGGCACGAATGATCTGCATGTACACATGGAAGTTACAACAAAGACTAACTGGGATAAAACTAAAGTAGTGTAACATGCAGTTGTATATAAATTCTTAAGATTGAAAGTGTCCACCTACTGTAATAGCTAGGTTTTAAGTTTTCACAGATAGTTGATCAAGCTGCTATTACCAAAACCATACAATCACATGCTTCATATTCGGCTCTTTTGTGTCAAAACATTCAGGAATGTGACTATGTGCATTCCTAGCATAGTGAAATTGACATCTTGGGAATGGAAACACTTGATTGGTTTTTGAGAAATTATTTTGAGATTAGGCGTAAAAAAAACAACCTGTGGTTCCGGTTCCCGACCGACCCTATTTTTTTCTGCCGACCCTATGATTTTTTCAACGCGATTGACCTACCAACCCTATTTTCTCCAGGTGGTTGCGGGCTGCTCATACAGCGTGCCAAAATGGCGTCTGTTGTCACACTAATTATTGAACCAAATTGCCTAAATCCGTCCATAGGAAATACGCATCTCTAGTTAATATTGATGTCGAGCCTCTACTGAAAATAGCCCAGCAGAAAATCGCCAAACCATGAAAAAATTATTCCCCAAAAAAATTTATTTTCGACCTACCGACCCTAATTTTTTCACGATATGAAACCGGAACCACAGGTATTTTTTTTACGCCTTAGCTGAATAATAATAATACTTGTCATTTCAGCACAAATAGGCATACTATTGGCATAGGAATGAAGTCGCATTAATTTTATGAAATTCAATGCTAATTAATTGACACAAAAACACATATGAGAGAAAGCATGAGTTTTGATAATTCAAAGGAAATGATAATTGTGCTTGGTAAATTACCTCGTTTATACTGCTCATAGTTAATATAACCATGATTTGATATATCCAAAATTCCAAATAAAGACCTGATATTTGTGTCATCAAACAAACATGGATGATTCATTTCTATAGCCCTTGAGTCCATTAACTTCTTTAAATGAGAAACCATGAACGCTTTGGGATGTTCTGACAACACAAAGGAATTATAGATATTTAATATATATATTTATTATTTATTATTTTTTTTATTTATTTATATATATATATATATATATATATATATACTAATTATGATCTTAAAATTTTATTAATCGCTACACAGTGTTTCACGCTTTCAAAGCGATCTTCAGGCGATACTACTCTAAATAGTTTGCTTGCTTGTTTGTATATTGGTATGACAGCAGGGAGGTTTAAAGCAAGATACGCCAACCACAAGAAATCCATCAACTCACCTCGCTATTCAAACGAAACCGAACTTTCTAAGTACGCATGGAAGCTAAAACAAAGTAACCGACCGTATACTATAAAGTGGTCGGTTTTGTCGCATGCATCAGCCCATACAGCAGGTGCAAATTCTTGCAACCTTTGCTTAGAGGAGAAGTTTTATATAATTAAATCTCACAAAGATAGGACGTTGAACAAACGAACAGAACTATTTTCAAAGTGCCGCCACAGAAACTCATTTAGCGCGCGGAATTTTAAACGCACGCGCGCATGATGCAATCACGTCAGCGGACCGTTGAATGAATGGCGCAAGCAAACTATTTAGAGTAGTATCGCCTGAAGATCGCTTTGAAAGCGTGAAACAATGTGTAGCGATTAATAAATTTTAAGATTATAATTAGTATATTTTGCTCTATCAATTAAATTTGTTATTGAGCACTCTTTTTGTACAACGGACAACGATTTATTATTGTATATATATATATATATATAATTTCGCTTACCTCAAAATTCCGCAACAGTCTGTTTCATCTATACTGATGAAACAGACTGTTGCGGAATTTTGAGGTAAGCGAAATTCTACATTTGCTCTATCTTTATGATATTGAGCACTCTTTGCGTTTCGTATACACAAACCTACTCGTATATATATATATATATAAATAACCTGGCAAAAATCCATTTAAATAAGTTAATCACCAACACATATTGACGTTTCGACTTTATTGTCTTCTTCCAAGTAAAAATCGTTAACATAAACCCCTACTTATATACCCTATATATATATATATATATATATATATATATATATATATATATATATATATATATATATATATATATATATATATATATATATATATACTAATTATGATCTTAAAATTTTATTAATCGCTACACAGTGTTTCACGCTTTCAAAGCGATCTTCAGGCGATACTACTCTAGTAGTATCGATACTACTCTAGTAGTCTCTGAGTAGTATCGCCTGAAGATCGCTTTGAAAGCGTGAAACACTGTGTAGCGATTAATAAAATTTTAAGATCATAATTAGTATATTTTGCTCTATCAATTAAATTTGTTATTGAGCACTCTTTTTGTACAACGGACAACGATTTATTATTGTATATATATATATATATATATATATATATATATATATATATATATATATATATATATATATATATATATATATATATATATATATATATATATATATATATATATATTTTTGTGTGAAATAAAGTTCATATGAAGTAATTCAAGTTTGTCTTCTAATCTCATTAGCTCTACTACGGTATTGAGCACTCTACTCATATATGATTCCAAACTCGATACTTGTCTATATGGGTGTATGGAGTGTATGGAGTGTATGAAGGAGTAGTACCTTTGGAGCCCGGGCAGTCGCATCCTCGGATGGCTCGTGAACTTCTGGTCTCCACATACACTCAACTCTCACAACTGCATGGCTCCAAGAAGTCGCATGGGCAATGCGGCGGCCACACCCCAGTACACTGCCTCGGCT
>CACRXK020006179.1:8404-25883 GCA_902702795.2 Paramuricea clavata | reverse complement strand
ATATATATATATATATATATATATATATATATATATATATATATATATATATATATATATATATATATATATATATATATATATATATATATATATATATATATATATATATATATATATATATATATATATAAGTAAGCATATATATACACTCAAAGATTGTAGATTTTAAAAACACTTTTGGTAGTTTTTTAAAATTTTCCTGATTAAATTAATTTCCTGGCTGTCTTATTTTTGGACTGGGATTTGGGTTACTGGGACTGGGAATAACAGACACAAAAATGGGAATACCCATATGTACCATTAGTAAAGACAGATGTCGCGGTTGAACATTGCAGAGTGTAAATAACTTCAAGGAAAGCTACGTACGGGACATATCTTTTGATTGAGAGTTCGTCTGAAAATATCCTGGAGTACATTCTACCCGTTTCTGGCTCGACGTCATCTTTCCGCTATTGCCATGCGTCAGTGATTTACTTAGTATGTCTATATAGTGCGACAGAAAATAATATTCATAGACCTTAAACCTTTTGCTATGGAAAGCAGAATATTGTGTTTTAAAAGTCGACACATGGGTAAAGAACCTTCTCAGAGATATTCTTTGTTTGAAGTTTACAGTTGAACCTGAGATTTGGTAAAAAAATGGCCGGGAAATGAGATTTAGAAAAAAGTGGGCTGGACAATGGGATCTACACCGACCCTCCTACAACTCTCTTGCAAAACAAAAATTTATTTTGACAGAATGCGAAATTTTTACGTGTGGTAATTTAAGCTGCTTGCTTTTCGGGCTATTAATAGTGCGTTGATCCACAATGGAAGGTTTTAGCGGCGTTAATTTTTCACAACAAACTTGTTTACACTCCTGCAATAACGTCAGCTTTGAGCTTCAGCTCGGAAACAGTTTTCATAATTTTGTTGATAATTGAAAAAAAATTCTAAGCTGGCAAGGCCGATCAAATTTAATTATTTTTCTTTTGAAAACACCACCTAGCAATAAGCTTTCTACACCGGATTTTTATCAATACGTATTATTTAAGATCCGGGCTTATATACGGATCAGATAAGGCTAAACAAATTACCAGCTTATTGACAAGTTGTCAACAGCTTGGAAAAATGTTATAAAATGGTATATCGGCGTATAGTATATCGCGGGTATATCAAAATGCATGGTACAGCAATTGGTGCATCGGCGCTCTGCTTATCAACAGCTTGTTAACAACATTGCGCATGGCAACACCGTCTTGTAATTGTCGTATTAATCCTGCTGAATCAAGAATTAATTCGAAATCAGCATTTTTTATATGCATGAAACTCGATTCATTTTTTTATACTTTTTAATACTGACGATCAGCAAAAGCCGGGTTTTCTTTGTGATAGTGCCAATATCACCTAAAAATTACACGCAGAACTTCCACGTTTCAAGCGAAAACCCTATCGCAAACGTTTTACCAGATTCCAGAGTCCAGGTTTTACCAATTACACAACCTCTAACGGGCTTCGGTTCCGATTGACTTTCGTCTCACGCGTGTGAGAAAGCTTTGAGTTGTTTCATTTCTGATAAGCGTGGACCTTTCCTAGAGGGTTCCTGCAACATTTTGATACATTCACTTTGCAAACGGATTTTCCCGGTAGGAGGGTAAATATTTTGCACGACACAGAAGCTTGTGTGACCCGACCACAATCCGCTGCCGATTTCTTTGCGGTGAAAGGGAATCAATTAAAAAGTTCTTAAGCTATTGTACAATGAAATAAAACGGCGTTCATGTAGCGATCGGATAACGTTTTAGACAAGGCCACACTGGTCAAACAATTAGCCAAATTATGACAAACTAATTGCGTTTGCTACGCTGGACACAGCATGTGTTCCAACGTCAAAGTTTATCAGTTAAACGAGTATACTCATACTGAAAGAGGTACATTGAACGATCAGCTCTGCATTTAAACAAGAAGGATTTGCGTGTAAACACGATGTTTAATATCAAATTAGTGTTGCTTGTTCTCGCCATGTATATGTTTGCGATTGTATTTTGCGGACCAGTTAACAATTTGGATGTATTCATCGCACGACGAGAATTGAGAAGATTTTTCCCCGGTATGGCTACCTTTTGATATTTACACTTTTGTGAAATTGTGAACAGTTTTAGATATATCTCGCCGAATATTATATATACATTGCTGCAATAATGATTAACTTTATTAAATGTATTGGCAGCTATATATAAATGCTATATTATTTTATGCATTATATTATCATTCTGCTAGCTGCCCGCTTTCATGATTTCAACCATCAATGTACTGCTCTTTCTTTATACACCTACATTGAAATATAATTTAAAATAGTTTTACAGTAAAATACAGTAGCTACAATACAACGCGAGATTGGCAAAGTTTATGCATGTGTACCTCAAATCAGTTAATTAATATATAGTTTAATATTTGAACTAAGATCGAATAACGTGACTGTTCTGACCAAATGCTGCTCTGTTGTATATATACACTTTCTGAAAACCATCTATATGGATGTTACAATGTACAATGCAGTAATGGTTATGATCTAAAATTGCTGGTCAGTTATAGGTTATTTTGATTAACAGAGTTTACGTAAAATTTAATGGTATGGTTTAGTTTATTTGAACTTTTTCACAGAGCCGTTTACCAGCTCGAATATATAACTCACATGCAACCAATCCATACAGCTTCCAGGACATTAGTTAAAAATATGATTGTGTATGTATTGTAGTTTACTTTAGCTGTAATCTGGTAGATTATAAAGCTAATGTTACTTATCACAACTATAGCGCTGATCAAAAGAGGTCAGTGTCATCCTCTTTTGACTGGGCTTTTCAGACGTAACACCATTAGCAGCTAGGTTAAGGTATCAATTCCAGGCGTTCCTACATAAACACCTTTCAAACTTATGCATTCCTTGTAACGGCTAAAATCAAAATATACTCGAGGTATGAAATATCAAACCATCTCTTCGATAAAAGCCCTTATATAAGTATACAGCTGTTTCAACTAAAAAGATTGTCTAAGCGCGCAAGGTGTGATGGGTAACTTCTTACTTACGGCCCAAAACGTGCGGATTTAGCATTGCGACTATATGGCAAGACAGATAATAAGCGGCATTTAAGATGTACAACAAGCAGTGTACTAGGATTATTTGCCGAATCAAAAGCCCTAAAAAGAAGTTACCCTTCACTCTTTGCGCGCTTAGAGTTTAAGGTTTGAGATTTTCGAAGGACAAGCTTTTTTGAATTAACCGCATACGCTTCGCTTGAAAATCGAAGCTCTTGATTGTTATATTTTTCATGCATACAGTTCATTACTGCAATCCTTCAAAATATTTTGATTTAGCCGTCGTAAGGAATGCTAAAATTGCTTTCCTAAAAACCTAAAAGGTATTTATAAATATGGGAACGCTAAGAAATTATGCCTATATTTATATATAGGTATACCCTATGGCTATGAATAAGTTTGTTTTTCAATTAAGAACGTATTAGGTCAATGTAAACAATATCCCAATATACACTAAGAAAAAAAAAATACTGATACGATTATTTTTCTTTTATTGCTGATTCGGTTTGGCAAGGTTAGGCAAACACAATGTTATAAACACGGATATATATGCTTAGCCTGCATACATTTCCATACACTTTCATGTCAATTATTGCTCATTGTAAATTGTGCCGAACACTACCAGCTAGAGAGTTCCCCTATTATGAAAACATAATCCGTGCATAAGTGTATATTTTGGGCAGGATCAATCGAGTTTATCCGCGAGCGGCGCCAAAATACAAGTGTAAAACGGAAGAAAATAAAGATTTTAACTTATGGCACTTAATACAAGTACGCATTGCCACGTATTGTTATTTGATTGCAATCGTTGAACGAAAGAACCATTAAAACAGGAAGATCGGTTAGGATTTCCATTGGTTTCATATAATTTTATTTTTCGAACAAGGTTTCATTGACAATATTTCTTTTCTTTCATTGAAAGCACGTATTTTCAGTTTGGACATATCTCATGGTTTTACCCAAAATACTTGAAAAAATAAGCATGCAGTAAAAAAAGCAAGTCCAATTTATGGTCTGTGTCACAGTCCACTTCACTGGGACACAGACAAGTGCAATTTTGTTGGCGGCGTTGGAACTGGGGTTTAGATGCGTAATTTGGTTTGTACCGCGTTTGAGGTCGTAATGCTGGGCAAAGTACGGATGGCTCCTACTGCATCTTTACTCCTTTAGAAAGCGACACAGTTATTCATCAGCTAGCGTTTGAATATCGTGTAACTACTTGAAAAATATCAATAAAGTTATTAAGATTTTGTTACAACTAATGTTCCTTAATTGGTGCATTAATTCTAACGGATTTCTTCGCCTTCACAGGGTGATGTCGCACGCATCATGTACAACTGCGAATTATTGAGGCTCCTAAAGAGAACATGCAATTACCGAAAGGGAATATTAAAGTGAACATCTTTCATTTGGATCGATACCAACACGGAACTAATTGTCATCGAAATATCTTGTATATATATATATCCATTATGGGCTGCTGTTTTTGCCAACTTAACTTTGCGCCTATATATAGCCGCTGCATTACCGGCGTATATCGACCTCAGAGATACATGGGAAAATATCACAAGATGTATTGGCAAAAGTCTTGTATAGCACGTTTGTCAACAACTTGTAACAATTATTAGTTTGTCGAGTTGCTACAAATTTGTTACTCACACATTGCTAATTACGAGAAACAAGTTGGTGAATTACACAAGACAACAACTTGTAACAAGTCAGTTATTAAAGTTCAACAACATTTTGCCTGCGAACCCTTGGCGTTTTTGTTGTAATGGCTTTTAACATCTTGTTTCGTAAATTTCTTTTTATCTAGATTTTTATGGAGATTTTTACATCATAAGAAAAGGCGTGATTGATAACTTTGTACAAAACAAAGCAACTGTTACGGGGTTTCTGTCTGCCATCGATCCGAAAACACAGTCTTTGGAATTGAAGTTTCAGTCAAAATATAAGGTATAATGGTTTGCATGAGGGCCATGGTTAAATGCATTAGACTATACACTATAAAGTGTGTATAAAAAACACGGTAATCGAATTTCAGCGCGCTATTGTATCTGAATTATACTCTGCGTATGGCCGCAATTTTTTCATATTCGGAAAGTTCAGGCTTATAGCTGTTGATTGATATGTTCTTCATACCAAATGGATAAAAAACTGAGCAAATACGAATCTGATAAAAAGTGTTAGTCAGAATCGCATATTTTCACTGTTGCATGAGCGTTGGGTCTAACATCATTGAAAATTAACCCCCTTTTGGACTTTGATGAATTTCACTTCAATAAACTACGCACATATTCATAATTATTATCCAAGTAGGAATAAATCTTAGCTGCAGAGCTATGACAAATTCGTGATTAACTGCTTTTTCTTTTGTTATGCCCTACTTTAATTAGGCACAGAGGTGAAAATATGCGATTCTGAGTAACATTTTTATCGGACTCGTATTTGCTTACTTTTTCCTTCACTTGGCATGAAAATCATGTCATTCAATAGCTAAAAGTCTGATCTTTTCGAATATGAAAAGTTCACACATGGAGTAATTCACATACAATAGCGCGCGGCGCTGAAGTTCGACTACCTTTTTTATACACTCTGCCTATATAGTAGCCAACTGTGAACTGTGACAGTGCCACTATAAATACCAACTATATATGTCTCATTTTGGCAGTTAGCCTAAATCTATACTTAATTTGAGCATGTAATTTGCACACGAAGCGGCTATAATCCATTCTGCCATAGGCTTTTACGTGCTATTGTTCTGCATGATTAGACCATTCCCATTGTCATAAATCGAAATATCACTGGAAAAGAATAGTGGAATTCATATACTATGAACTTTGCGATTGCATCACTGTAAATCCATATGGTATAGCCATGCGTACTACATATGTCCATACTATCTCCATGCATAGTATATATGGAAATTGAAATTAGTGTATGAAAATTGGATTTCCAAACTATTTTCAACTAAGATCCATGTACTATATTTCCATAGTGAGGATTTAAAAAAAATTCCAGTGTATAGCCATATACGGTTTAAAGAAATTAAAGAAATTGTGTTCATGCATACTTTTTTCGGAATAGCCTCGGTTTTACTATTGGTGAAACTATAAGCTGGCTATAGGATTGCATGGTCTTTATACCGCAATAACTTTGTACTGGCTATAGGTTTGCATGGTCTTTATATACATTAACCTTGGTTTTACAATTGCCGAAACTATCATATGGCTAGGATTGCATTGGCTTTATACAATGTATAGATGTGTCGGGTAAAGTCCAAAAGACAGTGCTATATTCTGTCACCGTTTTGACCCGGTTTTTGCTGACAGAATACTTTTGGAGTTAATTCGACCAACTCCTTGAATTTCACAGCTGGGAAGACATTTCTGCATGAAAGCTTGTTTTGTATATGTTGAGTGCAAATACAGTGGTCTGATCAAACAAACTCGTCGACCTATATCGAATTCACTTTAAAAGAATTTCGAAGAATCGTTTGTTATATAGAGCTATCGTTTTGTTATGTCTTTACTTGTTACGTTGATTTTTACTCGTTATATTGATCTATTTTTATTGTCGCTATTATGAAAATATCAGCGCGTATGTTTTGGCGAACATCGAACCGTCTCCATTGAGAACAAAATATTTTATATCATGTATGAACATGCAGGTTCTCAACCAAATGAACATGTGTGATATAATAACGTCCGTTTCAGCCCTGCTGATTAAAGTAGTGTAGGGTCATGACATATACCCTATCCTCCCTTATATTTTTCTGCCTTCTATTTTATACAAATGTGTACTTTTTTCGTTATCTTAATTCCAAATGAATCTATTTGGGGTGTAAGCCAAAAGAGAAATCAGAAATTTAAAAGTCTGAGCTAGTTTTGGTTCAATTATATACACTCTCCTCCAGAGGCTTTGTACGGTTTGTAGTCATATATATATATATATATATATATATATATATATATATATATATATATATATATATATATATATATATATATATATATATATATATATATACGAGCAGAAGTGCTTTATCAGATATAACACACGCGAGCCGGAGTGCTTTATCAGATATAAATGGCTTGAAAAATAGGTACGCTTGGCGTACATGTACCTTGCAAGAAAGCCGCCATATTGGTTTACTGCCTGTTCGCTGGAGTCTGACAGCCCTAATTAGTTGACCTGAGTGTTTAACGCACACACAACTCGATAGCAAAACGACCCAAAGAGTTCATTGGCGAAGTAATTTTACTGAAATAAATGTCGTCTCAGCCGAAATCAAAGCTAAAGTTTCTGTTAAAGAACATGATTTTTTCTCACATATAGAATTTCTTTGTCTTTTCCTCGTGAATTATTGAGTAAATATATATTTTATACATGCAACAAAGTGATCGAAACGGATTCATTTCGTGTCGTTGAACTCAACATTTCCGAGTTTATAAAGTAGTACATCAAGCCTTGATCACCAGCTCATTTCGATAACTCTATCAGTTTTAAACTCTTCTCCTAATATAGCGGTCCATTAAGGCCACATGCAGATAATTCTCATCGGTGAGAATATTTTTTTCTGTTTATAGTTGTACTACAAACTATATTTGTCTTCAAGTGACAAGAATATTATGAAGCAACCAACAGCCACCATTAAACTGAATGGCCATGTTCCAAGAAGAGCAAAACGTACGTATTTTCTATTGGCCTGGTATACTACTATTGTGACAAAAATTACCGCTGTCCTTAATTTAATTCTGGCCATCTCGATTACACGGCTAAAAACGCACAGGTTACTACAACTATGAACAAATTGTCAACCATGTTGTTCCAAGTTGTTACAGTTGAACAATGCAGTAACAACATGTTGACAATACTGTTCATAGTGGGCCGCACAACCTTGTTCACGCCTGTTGATATCAACCTGGAACAAGTTGTTGATTTTCTCAATTTTTACGCGTGTATATATCAACTATATATAAGGCCTAATTAGGGCGTCCAATATATTTTATAAAGTAGTTCCTAGAACAATCCTAGAACAATCCTGTAGTGTAAACGCACTAGGACTGCCCTAGGTCCGACCTAAGACCATGTTTTCTGGCCAAGCACTAGAGGTGGCCTGAAAACATGGTCTTAGGTCAATCCTATAATACATGGTCCTAGGTAAGTCTAAAGTCAGGCTGCAGTGTTGAACATATTTTCATTGGAAATTAGCCTCGAGCACGTCTTGGGTCAGAAGGCATAACAACAAACGTAAATTCGAGTCTTTGATGTCAGCACTCAGCGGATGTCATTTTCTACTTTGTAATGCAGTAATTCATTTTGCATGTAGGTGTATAATGGCCAATTAGCCTTTCTCACGCCGCCATTTTTGGGTGGCATTTCAGCCGATGTTTGCGAGATAAGTCCACATAACAGCGACTTTTTCATATAATTTTTTTGACGAATGATGGTGAATTTGCTTTGTAAATGGTTAGTTTATTCAGAAAATAGTTATAGGTAACAAATGTAAACACAACGTGTAAAGCCTGGCTAAATGCTTCTCAGGTACAGATAAATGTCAGGTGAATGTCAGTCCCAGGTGAATGTCAGTCCCGTATGGTTTAAGACGAGGTTTAAGACTTAAGACTTCGCCTCTGAGACATGAAGTCAGTGTTTTCTTACCTTTCCAGTGTTCAAGATACGATTCCCTTGCACACGTCGTAGAACGGGCACCGCCATGTTGAGAGTTAAGATGGAATTTATGTTACCTGCAAAGAAAAGAAGTCCAGTTGCTGAATTTGATTTGAATCTGAGAAGAAGCTGTGAAAACGAACATAAAGGTATAGTTATTGTTTTTAAGAGAAGAGGTCAGAAGACGATATTCAAAAGCATGTTACACGATCGATACGACCGAGGCAATGCAACTTTAAATTACCCAACAGGGACGCCGGAACTGGGGGGGGGGGGCAAGAGGGGAAGCCGCCCTGTTGCCCTTTACCAGGAGGGGCTGCAAGGGGGGCAAAGGTGCCCTTTCATTTTAAAGGATTGCCTTGTCGAAATAGAGAATTATCAGAAATGTTAGTGCAATTATTTTACGAATTTGTTTCAGAAAACGCAAGAAATGCAGTCATCGAGCTTCAAGAATAGCACAATCGCCTGGCGGAGAACCCCCTTCACACCCCTATCATTCAATAAATAGAAAACATGATTAGGCGAAGTTCAACTCCCGATGTTTTGTAAACATCTCTTAGTATAATCAATTCAAAAGTGCCCTTTCACGAAAATCTGCCCCCCTTGCCTTCACATCGTTCCGGCGTCCCTAAGCGCAAGAATGGCATTGTAAGCTCTACAGGGTGTATAAAAAAAAACTGAACAGATTTAAAATTGCTCTCAATTTCGCAAAACAGCTATTTGTATCCGGTTTTTTATATATATAGCCTCCTTGGGTACTTATAATGTAGAATAATGAGAAAAATTTCTTGAACTCAAATTTTGTGAACCAGGGGGGGTGTCTTTTCCAACAAACTAAAAATGGCTCGCGCACAAAATTTAAAAGCTGCAATCATATTTTAAGTTAACAGATGGAAAATTTGTCGGGATTTTAATTACTGTACAAAATTTCAGACGATTTGGTTTAGTTTAAGCCCCTTAACTATTCACGCAAAGTTACAATTTTCCCGAAAAATCAACTATTTGCATGCTTAATTAATGCATTTGCCTAATTTGCATATGTCAGCAATATGCAAATTAGGTAAAGGCATTAATTAAGCATGCGAAAGGCTGACTTTTTAGAACAAAATGAATAGTTAAAGGGCTTACACTAAACCAAATTGTTTGAAATTTTGTACAGTAATTAAAAACCCAACAAATTTTCAATCTATTAACTCAAAATATTATCACAGCTTTTAAATTTTGTGCGCGAGCCATTTTTAATTTGTTGGAAAAGACACCCCCCCCCCTGGTTCACAAAAATTGAGTTCGAGAAATTTTTTTCATTATTTTACATTATAAGTACCCAAAGAAGCTATATATATAAAAAAACAGATACAAATAGGTGTTTTGCGAAATTGAGAGCAATTTCAAATCTGTTCAGTTTTTTTTTATACACCCTGTATACCGCTTCCAACATTCAAAATGGCGCCCGATGAAAATTGAAAACATTTACATGTAATTAAAAGGTTGTATAAATTTACACAAACATTTCTAGCGTGCTCCCTTGGTCTAAAACGTCGTTTCTGGTTACTGTCTGAAATTTAGAAATGATTAAAAACATTTCAAACAATTGTTACTCGGTCATTTTAGAGTAGTTTTATATGGTCAACCCAACTCCTGACGTCATCAAAACCATAGTTAATGAGGTAAAGAATTTTTCCAAAATGGCGAAAAGCTCATTAATTTCGGCCTAAATATTTCTAGAAGTAGGCAAGATATGACAAATCGGTAACACAGTTTAATATATAATTTTAATTAAGAGTTCTTTTGAATGAGACAAACTAATTTTTTATTCCCAATGTCCTTTAAACTACTTTATTAATACAACAGTAATTGTGTTTTCTTCATATCGCATTGAGTGTGCACCAAAATAATTTAGAATATGCTATGGAATATTCAACAGACGTCTATAGAATCTTCTATAGAATTCAGTTGAATATTATATTGGATGTTCCATAGAATATCCCATAGAATATGTTCCAAAATTGTTTAGAATATGTTATAGAATATTCTATAGAATTCAGTTGAATATTGTATTGAATGTTCTATAGATTATCCCATAGAATATCCCATAGAATGTGTTCCAAAGTCGTTTAAAATATGCCACAGAATATCCTATAGAATATTTCAATGTAATATTCTGTAGGAAATTTTCGTAAGGGTATGCAAGTAAACTATTACATTTCATTATCATACAATGGTAATATGAGGAAGACATAGAATGCCTCCTCATTTTTGATGTGTTTGAATATATTTTCTATTTTTTAAGTACATGCAAATTCATAGAAAATTTATCTAACGAATATGACATGAACGGCGGTGTTATATATTTAATGTGCAACATTAGCCGCAGGCGATTGGCTGTTAAATACTGTAGAACAGAGAACGCGTTCGTAATATATACTGATTTAGAAATGATATAATCCATGCAACATAAATGCAGTTTAGATTAGGTTTCCTCCTGTATTAATACTGGATCAATATAAGACATAACATAAGTTGCACTGTCCATTTAACTTCGAACACGCGAGCAGTATTTTGAAGAGTATACCTTATTATAGGAAATTAACGATGCACTTTATTAACGCGGACTTTAGAAATTCGCGTTAATTTAATTAATGTTAATTTTTGTGATTGTTACTTTTAAGTATGTAATTTTCATTTATCGTTAGTTAAAAATACCTATATTTGTTTTATATAACACTAACTCTTTTAATATCAAAATACAGCATATTAAATTAACGTAAACTAAAAACATCAGTGCTCTTCTTAACATTAAACCTTTCTTGTTGTTGTTGTGTCTATATTTTCCGATTCGCGTTAATTTAATTAATTTGTCAACCATGGAGATCGGATTCGCGTTAATATAATCATGTTTAAAAGACCTAGAAGCAATCCGCGTTAATTTGATGTCGCGTTAATTTATGTCGCGTTAGTAAAGTCCATCGTTAATTTCCTATAATAAGGTAATTGCCTTGCAGTCGCACAAGGTGGTTACGCCTGTATTTAATTTATGGCAACAACACACTTCAGGCTATGTCAAAGGAGAATGAGGGTTGATGAGACTTGTCAATCACGAATATTTTTAATTGTTAATTGTCACATCTACGATACATTTTAAGCTATAGATTAACAAACTGAAGGTTTGGTGAGTGTTCCAAGTATGTTTCGACTAAAATAGAATACATGATAGCGTTTGCAAAGCATCAAGAACCGCTATGCAATGTCGTGTGACTGCCAACTCCCGTACACTCGCATCCTCGTTTGATCCGTACTTAAAACCACGCGATATTGCGTCGGAGGAACCTTTTTATAACGCTTTTCATAGGGCGGTCAATAAAGGTCTCAATTAGCCTGCGAGCAGGCTCTCTGGGTGAAAGAGAGCCTGCAAGGATCCCTATGACGATTGCGTGCCGCCTTTCAATCGGGATGTCACAGGTCAATTAATATCAACCAATCAGCGCAGACCGGAAATACACTTAAATATTTTAAACATAAACCGATAAACGTTGAACTCCATTTATATTGTATTCTGTCGTTAGGTTCGTATACAAACCGCCACTGGGGCATACTAAAAAGTTAAAACGGCTTGAGGTTTTACAGTGTAATATATCAAGTTGTACTTTTTATTACAATCTGCATGACTGTTGACTGTTGTGTTTCTGTAGGCACTGTAAGTTTAAAGTTGTATATTACCCGCTAACTAATTTAGTTGTTTGGAATTGCTTCATGCTCCAATATATATATATATATATATATATATATATATATATATATATATATATATATATATATATATATATATATATATATATATATATATAAATATATATATAGCGTTCGGCTCGAGTTTGTATATCCGATACAACACGGCCGCTCATGTTGTAAATAGTATATATATATATATATATATATATATATATATATATATATATATATATATATATATATATATATATATATATATATATATATATTGCAGCATGAAGCAATTCCAAACAACTAAATTAGTTAGCGGGTAATATACAACTTTAAACTTACAGTGCCTACAGAAACACAACAGTCAACAGTCATGCAATTAAGGTTGTATCATGCCAAATGCGTCATAGGCGTGCGTGGGATTGCATGGAATTAGATAGGATTATTGGCTTCGGGATATAATCGCTCGTGGATGGTAAATAATACTAAGCTAATACTTTACCCAGCTTTATTACTTTACGGCAGTCTTGAACCTGCAGTATACAAAGACGAAATGTGTAGGACACTGTGCTGGACCGAAATATAGCTACAGTGTAAGCAGATTCTTTAATTCAAGCCATAAATGCTTTTAATTAACACCTTTCTGCATGCAGTCAATTATATTGTATAGTTCGGTATGTGCATTTTGCAATATTAAACAGGGAAGAGTTCTTGTAGTTTAATTGTTTTGTTTACGACCGGTATAAAACTTGGCCGTCGCCGTTTGTTTGATGCGTAGCCTATATGCATGTGTATAGTGAACCAAAGCTCAAATGCAATTAAATGTATGCATGCAATTCTGTGGTAGATTTTTAATTTGAATAAAGATTTTTCGCATGCTTCTCTCCATATAATGTAAGCATATTTTCGCTGCAAATTATTTCCTTTGAATGCATTCACGAGAGTAAATCCCGGTAAAGCGAAGATTGAGTTGATGATGTATTGTAGTTTAATAACGGACACCCGTATTATACATGACCGGCAACTCTTGTTCACTCTCATATCGCAAGAGTATACTAGTTGAGACAGCTATATAACTCGCTTACTCGCTAATCAGTTCTCATTCTCGTCGTTAGGACAGGACCACTTTATCACTAATGCAATGTGACTGTTTGTACGACATATTATGCACTTTTATTATCAGCTTGCTCAACATACTAGAAATTTTACTGCAAGGTGTCCATGAATGTGTATAAAAAAGAATAGACTTTCAAATTCGATTGTTCTCAACTGCTTTTAGTTCATTACGCGACGAAAACATGTCTTACTTACAAAAGAGATCAATTATAACTTCATTTTAAGGCTATACATGTACTGCACAGGGTATTTCATTTAATTGTCCGTACATGTCCCATAAGTAGAAAGTCTTTTGTTTTACGCCGCTCGTTAACTTGTTCGAAACAATTATGCGTGCAGGGAGTATCATGCAAACCCTGCAAACACTATAATAATTATTATGCATAATTCTGCTGCTTGCTAGCATTTCAATGTCTGTGCATGCTATAGCTACTTATTTTGCTTCTGGGATTTGAAAATACTTTCTATAATTATCCGCGTTGATAGAAATTAGAAGAACAGAAAATTATTTGTAATGCAGAAAACTAATTATCAGTTCGACTGCAAATGTCAGCTATTCTGTTTACGCACGCTTAATTGGGATCAATTAGTTCTGAATGCAAATTGTACAAACATTGTATTTCAATCATTTGCAGGTTTTTTGATACGCCCTGTAGTTTATGCTGAGAAAGCTGATATAGCCTAGTGCATGAACGACCCAGAATTCTGTTCTGACTTCATTGTGTCATACATACAGTCGAATTGATTATAGCATTAGTAAATAAAGCTGCCCTGTTCTAACGACGAGAATGAGAGTTAGCGAACAGGTGGGAAATTTGTCTGAGCATGCGCGAGTAAAATGAACCACGCAATGGCGTGGAATACACGCAACGCGTGTTTACAAAAAGGCACAATCGTGTAAATATTGCCAAATGTTTGTACAAAATAAATGACTATTTTATGTTGAAAGAGTAGACATGATCTAAATTAATCATACATATTTTTTTAGTGACGTTCTATTTCAGTACCCTGCCATTGTCTCAGTGGTGGGCTGTCCGTGTGCATTCGATCTGAAACAGTTGCTACTTTGCTGTCGAAGAATTTCCAATGTTTACATGAAAATAGAGGCAAGTCATGCATTTTACAACCTCTTAAACTGTATGAGCCCCTATTTTTACGCTTATACCCAAGATATCAAATAAAAGTACATGAAACAGAGAACATTTGTGGAAAGTTTTATCGTGAGGCCACGGCCAGTTTTTAAAATATCTTTATTTCTGTTCCGGTCATCACCAAAATTACACAAAAGCCGGGCTTGAATATACAACAAATTTTGAATCTCATCAAGTACAAAAATATTTAACGTGAAACCAAAATATGCTCATAAACTCGAAATTAATAGCTAAATTTTCAAATTAGACCCTACTCGAGCCGGTTTTTATGAAGGAAGTTCACATTTCGGCCTTTGATTCTTGGCAAAAATTTGACCACAACACGTACGAAGCAATCGGGTCTCAAAGACTGAACTAAAACATTGTGAGCCCCTATTTTCCTGACGATATGTTTGATACCTACAAACGCCGAAAAGTTTTTTCTTTTCATTTAGCTATATTTGAAATTGAGGCCACGGGCTATTTTTGAGAAACTACAGTTCAAAGTCAAGCTATTTTTTCATATTTTCAAAATTTGTCAAATTTCGCGAGCTTGTATTTTTAACTTAGACAGCTGAAGTTACATTATGAAACACAGGATGGAAAATTTGAGGCATATAAAGTTAATTTCAACTTACATTTCATTCTCAAATCACGTCTTTCTTCGTTTATTACGGTTTTAAATAAGCCATAGATCGACGTATACGGTATTTACTCCCATGTTCACGTCGCCATATTAACTCAGTTTTCCAATCACTCGATTACAAAACAATCATCCCAAAACAAAGAATTCATGATCGACTTTTAAAAGAATAACCAATAACTTGTAAATCGTTGAATGGAAAGCAAAAAATCGTCAGCTAAAACAACTTCTTGCTAACTTTCTGCTTTGTTTTGAATGTAAATGCAATGAGCTTTGTTTCTGCCCGCAATTTTTTTGGTCAGCGACGACAAATTTCCCACCTGTCGAGTTAGCGAGTTATATAGCTCATTGTAAACAAAATTTCGCAACTAGTACTGTCGCGAGTATGAGAGTCGGTAAGAGTTGCAGGTCATATACGCGCGTCCGTTAAGCCACAATACATTATGAACTCCAACTTTGCTTCACCGGGTTTTACTCTCGTGAACGCATTCAGAGGAACTAATTTGCAACGAAAATATGCTTGCATGATATGGAGAAAAGCATGCTAAAAATCTTTATTCTAGTTAAAAATCTACCACAGAATTTGCATACATTTAAATTGAATTTGAGCTTTGGTTCACCTTATACATGCATATATATATATATATATATATATATATATATATATATATATATATATATATATATATATATATATATATATATATATATATATATATATATATATATATATATAGCAAACGAAGCCATTAAAACAGTTAAGATTTTAAAGAATTTTTATTGTAACGTTTCGTCTTTAACTTAAGGTAATTCCGCAGTAATTGTTCCTGAAATGAGAATGTGCTGAAACTTCCCAGATATGGAGTTTATGATATACTTAAAGTAAAATCACACAAAAAAGTCGGGGTCACCGAACTCGTTAAGAAGATATGACAATCACAATATACCACCTTTACCCCCAATTTGGCGCCATCTTGATGCTCATTACGAGTAACAGCAAACTCACAACAGCCCGATATTTATCGACGATTTTAGCGCGGATTTTGCTTTAGTAATGCTATCTTGTAATTATTTTTGAAAAAATATTGTGTTTTGAACAAAATGAAACTACTAACGTGTACAATTCTGATCCACAAATGACTTTTGCACATTTCTTTACATATCTTTCTTTGAGAACATGCATTGTAAAGCTTTTTTTTTCAAGATCCAGGAATGATTTTCAGTTTTAATTTCGGATATGAAATGTAAAATGCATTAAAGAAATAAATTATCAGTTAAAAAACGGGGGTCACCGACCTTTTTAGGGAATTGTGGCATTAAAACGTGAAATACAAGTAAATAAATATACTACAGACACAGAAACCCTAGCTACACTTTTGTATGCCTTTTTTGAAAACATTGATTTTAACGTAATTTTTTGCATGAATGTAACCAAAGATGTTTTGAAGTAACATAAAATTGTCATAAAATGATATTTTGTTTTAAACGGTACGTATAATGGATGAAATTATAAGTTATAAGATGTGCGCAGTAAAAGTGCGCAATGCAAAACTGCGGAATTACCTTAAAGCAGGAATATCTCACATTAAATACAGATCGCATCCCATTACCTGCTGTAGTACCATAAGTGTGATCAAACAACGGTCCAGTAGCACCAGAAGGCGTAGAGCCTCGTTGTCGTGTCCAGTCAAAATCATCGTCACGTAGATCTTCAAAGATGCACTTGCCGTACTCGAAATTACACCTAAACATTAACGAGAGAACTTTGCTAAGACAAAATCTTATCTTGTATTGATCGTCATATTAATTACGTACAGTCTTAAAAGAGCTCTACTAGAGCCTGCTTGGAAAACTGTTTTGAATTGCTTAAGCCTAGTTCTCATTCATCGCAAACCGTCGGCGATGGGAGCTTTGCGACGTCGGCGACTGCTTGCCATTTATGAGAACACATCAAAAATTATATCGCCGACTATCCGTAATCGTCGCCGACCATCGGCGATGACATCGCAGGAAACAAAAAAGTTTGTTTCTTGCGACCATCGCCGACTGCCACCTGCTTAAAAAATCTATGAGAAATGAGTAAAAGTTGTTTTTTCCTCAACAAGCAAGGAAATAATCA
>CACRXK020006178.1:0-25884 GCA_902702795.2 Paramuricea clavata | reverse complement strand
TATATAGCACTGGGACTATCCTGTTATTACGCACCGAAAACTCGAACAGTATATTACCGCAAATCAACAAGCAGAACTCAAGACGGGCAAAATGAGTAAGTCAAATTAATTTCACTAAATTTTGGTCAGTTTTCATCAGTATTTTCTATATATTTTCGCAATAATCGCAAATGGTTGTATTTTGTAAGATTTTGAAACGTGTATTTTAATCTATCTATTGCTTTGAAACAGTACATTCGTGAAGGTAATAACTCAGTCTCAGTGTTCGATTGTTAATGTTTAGATACTTTGATATCTTTGTGCAGTGGCGTATATCGGTGGATAGTGAGATGCATGGATATTCGGCGTTGTTGGCCATGCTCGGATGGGAAAACTCTAGACCGCTTCCAGCATGCCTGCATAATGAAATCTGGAAGAGGTATCCGTCTCAAAGCAACACTGGATATAAATAATCACAGCAGAGAACTGAGAACGTGATAAAAAGTGTATATGTTACGTAAGCTGATATTTATAAGTATAAAATAAAATTAACCTAGTCAAATAAATGGTTCTTCACTCGGACTCTGTCGCGTGAGTATGATCGCGTGAGTATGATCGCCAAAAAAATTTCGGTCAATGTACCATTTTAGGGGTCAAAAAATTTTTCCGGACATAAAAATTTTTCCGGACATACTACATTTTTCCGAAATCTAACTAAATTTTTCAAAAATCACAAAATTTTCCACAAAATTTACAGAATTTTTTCCATTATTACAATTGGTTCCCAGGCCCTTTATCTCAATTTTTCATACCCGATTTCCAAGGGGGGGGGGGGCACTGGGGGGCACTGTCCCACCGAGTGGGGGACATTGCCCCCCCCCCCAGCTACGGGCCTGTGCGTCACACTGCACACGTCATCATGACCTCTTGGCCGCGCGAGGATTTCATCAGCTAAAATTTTGATAGCCCAACTTTAAACGCAAAATTCAAAAACTTCTAGTTCGAAGTATTCAACAAGGTTGGTATTAAAATGATCAGAAAAGATGAAATTTTAGATAATGCAAAAATCACAAAATTGAAATTTGCATTGCATATACATTTTAATACAAGAAGGAATAAATGTTTTTAAAAATCTATCAGTTTTAATCACTGGTGTTTGGAAACACGTACACTACGCAAGTCATTGGTGATAGGAGGACGTGCAGGAAACAAATTCGACAACTTGTGTGCAGGGTCCTTAGTTATCTGATTGTATAGTTTGGAGCAGGCATACCTTCGACGATCGCTTAAGAGTGTCAAGTTAGCTTTGTCCAAACGCTCGATCGCTGTAAGACAAACCGGGAAAGATTATGGATGTAACTCTTCTCTGGACTAGTTATATGTTATCACTGAGATACTTAGGCAGAGCAAAGTGAAATACCTCACAAGTGTATTCCAGAAACGGTCTGACACAGCAAAAATAAAAGTTTAGAATTTCTTTGGCTGGTATTTTAGCTCGTTTTAATTGGACTATCAAGAAGATTCTCTTGTTGGCATTCTTTATTATGTTTAGGACATGCGTATAGACCATCTTAAATCATCACTAATCGTAACACCTAGAATTTTAGCTTGGCGAACCAGGTTTGGACAACCCGCAAGAAGATGGATATTATCAAAGGATACTCTATTTCTGTGGAATTGAAACAAAAGCTCTTTGCATTTTTGGACATTCAATTGGAATTTGTCCTGCAAGTTCCACATTTCAAGTTCGTTAGCTCCAGATTGGATTTGGCTGGTTTCGTTTCTTGGGATAGTTTCCGAGACTGTTGTATCATCGATGTATTCCAGTGGGTGATGTCCATTAGCTTCAAATCGTTTATCATGAGAATAAACAACCAAGGTCCCAACTTTGTGCCCTGTGGGACGCCACTAGTGACATTACCCCACTCAGAAACACAGTCCTTTGCAAGTTTCACGCGTTGTTTCCGACCACACAAAAAGCTAAAAAGCTAATATGATATAAATTGGGATGGGCAGTTGGCGAATTTTGTTGATCAAGATTGAGTGATCTATAAGATTAGAAGCCTTCCTGTAATCGACCAGAAGGACTCGCACGGAATTTCCAGTACCATCGGTTGCATTAGCCCAGCTGTGCAACATGCTAATAAGGGCAATAGTTGAAGATGACCTGGGTATTCCTCCGAACTGGTGAGAGTCTATGCATTTCAGGATGGCAGGGGCGACAAACTTTTCAATGACAAATTCTTCAGCCAGTTTTGAGAGACAACAAGTAAGAGATATGGGTCTTAAGTGTTTATTAATGTCGCATACAACCCTTTCCTTTGGAATTGGGATAATGTTCGCCAACTGGTTCCATAAACTTGGTAATAATTGATGGCGGAGTGAACAGTTGATCAAGCTAGAGATTGGTCATGCCAAAATCTCGCCATATTCCTTGTAGACAAAATTCGGAACGGCTTCATCAGGACCTGGTGCTTTAGAGGTACTTAGTAATTTAAGTTTATTGTATGTTTCCCACGGTGTAGCGATGTCAAGAGGTTGATCAGACATACTATTGGTTTGGTCGTCATTAGGGTTGAAAGGATCAAATTGCTGCATGGGTTATAGAAAGGCGTTGTTCATAACATTAGCCAAATCGGCCAAGGGCAGGTGTTCTAAGTTTTCTGATTGGATACAATTCTGTAGGCTTGAATGTGAAACCATTCCACTAATGCGTTTTACTTCGCGCCACCAGTGTTTCGGGTTAGATTGTTTTAAATTATCTACTTTTGTCTTATAATAATTAGTCTTGCAAGTTTTCCATTTCCTATTGACCCTATTTCGATAGAATTTGAAGAGGATGTCATTCCCGAAGAAAAAGACACGTTGTCGAAGTTGAGACGACGCAGATCCTTGTTGATCCACGAGTGGTCGTTGGAATGAAGCAAAAGGCGTTTTTCAGGCAATATATAGAATAATCCAAAGGATGGCATATCGGTGGACAGTTGGTTTTTCACCTCAACGGATTTAAGTGAGTTAAGGAAAGACCAGTCAATTTCGCTTAAATATCGCCCAAACATAGCTTTGCGTGAAGGTCTCATATCGCTTCTCGAGGAAGAGACAGCAATTACAGAATGATCAGAAAGGCCGAAGGGAGGAAATTCGATGACGGAGTCCGATAGATAGAAACGATCTAGGTTTGTGAGCACTAGGTCAAGTGTATTGCCCCTCTTGTTGGTATCTTCACAAGTTGTTTTAAACCAAAATTGATGCGTAACTGTTTTATATCTAAGCGATTAAAGTCACCAGCCAAAATTAAACCACAACCAGGGTAGAGACTCTCAACCCGGGTCAGTGATGCAATTAAGTACTCCAAGATTTCATTATGGTCTGAAGACGGGAGGTGGTAGATAGTAACAATAACTATGCACGAAACACCTCTGAGTAACCTGGCAGGCCGTACATAAACCCACATAACTTCCAAATTCGGACACTCCAAGTTATATAAACGGAATATATATATATATATATATATATATATATATATATATATATATATAAAATAGTTTGTGTAGAGTTATAAAAACCAATGATGGAGTGCTCAATGGATAGCCAGAGCATAATAGAAAGACACAAAAACTTAGCAAGCTTTATTTGGCATATTTATTACTATACAGTTTCGTACCACGTAAATAACGTGGCACTCTTCAGATAAAATAGCCTATGTTTATATAGCCTATGTTTATATATTCGAAATATATATATATATATATATATATATATATATATATATATATATATATATATATATATATATATTTCGAATTGGAAAACAAACGTGCAGACGCCCCCATGAATTCCAATTCGACGATCCAACCGTTCGAGATTGAAAGCTTCTCAAACGCGCACTGGCTAGGACCATGGCGTCAGCATTTTGATGATGAATCATGGCGTCGCAGCGGCTACTCGTGTCTACATTCTGTGTGCCTTATTCTGTGCCGCTACATCAGGAAGTAATATAAGTGACTGTGGTACAGACCACTTCGAAAACACTCACCTTTTCTGAGATTGCTTTCTGACTCTCCGGCGAGTTTACTCATTATTTCTGGACCTGAAGTACAAATACCACAACAAAATTACTATCACGAAAACGACGTTCTTGTTGAACTAAGACGTATAGGATAAAAATATGCAGAAATATGGTCTTACACGCCAGCAACTTCGAAGAACAGTTTGCCTACGATCAGAAATTCATAGAGCATCTGCAAACACTGAAAAATTTGTTCAGACTTCGAATGAGTGAGTCTTCACTTTCTTGACATCGTTTTTATTTCATTCATTCTAGATATATGACTAGACAGTTAATTTTCACCTTGCATGTTGGCATTATAGAGGGTGGGAAAGGTGGGGTTATGGATCACGTTTCACAATGAAAAAAAAAGCCGTTTCACGATCGGCACGTGTCTTAAAAAAGCAATTTCACGAAAAACTAAATTCTTATAAAATAATATAATAATAATAGGTTTATTAAGACTATGTTTAATGCATGGTACAGTATCTACGCTTTAAGTTCTCTAATTTCTCTACCTGTTAGTTAAACTCTACATCATAACTTACAAGTTTGAGTGACGAGAATGTACGACGACCTCTGCGCGTGTCCTTATCGCCAGGAACCTCGTCCTCAGCGCCAGGAACCTAGTCGTCCTCAGCGCCAGGAACCTCGTCCTCAGCGCCAGGAACGTCGTCCTCAGCGCCAGAAACCTCGTCCTCAGCGCCAGGAACCTCGTCCTCAGCGCCAGGAACCTCGTCCTCAGCGCCAGGAACCTCGTCCTCAGCGCCAGGAACCTCGCGAAAGGCCTCCGACTGAGTTTTTACTCTTGTGCAATCGAGTGAGATCATATAAATTTGATTATCGCGTATCATTTTTATCAACAATCACGCCTCACGGCTGTAGAACAAATCACATTTCACGACACTAAAATCAAGAATTTCACATTTCACGCGAACAAATATTGACCATTCACGGCTCACGAAAATACCCTTTCCCACCCTCATTATAGCACTTTAACAGTGAAGAGGGCATGCACGTGCACGCGAATTTAAACTAAATACAATTCAGGTTCAAGAAGCGAAGGTTTTCCCAGTGTTTCCACAGAGAAACAAGAATTATAAGTGATCAATCGCTGGAGTATATACTATATACTGTAGTGTAGGTTATCAATCATAACTTTACAGACTGATAATACGCGTCAGGGCCTCAGTTTTATTGATGTTAGTAATCTGTACGCAATTACTATGATCATACTTTTAGGTCATGTATGTGGCGCTAACATGACATACCCCCACCACCTTCGTCACTATAAGAGCCCCCTTGTTATCATTTCAGTTCTACACCACTGATAAACTGCGTTTTGACTATTTCTGTACATTTCCAACACAATTGACTAAATTATGAATAAAATGAAGTACCTCAGTCTACCGACAAAATTCGCTGGCTCACATATTGCAAAAAACACAAAGGCAATGAACGTTTTATATCGAAATTTACATGCAGCATTTTTAAACATACATTTTGGACAGTTTAGAACAGTTTGTCGGTAAGTTTACAATCTACATTTGTTTAATATCGATAGCAGTAAATAATTCCGAAGTCTGAAGGTGTCGATGAATAATTTAAACCTTCATATTTCAGATTTTTAGTCATAATTTATATTTTGCATTTGAAATAAGTTGGTTAGGCCACTACAAGTTAATCTTTAGTTTCTGGTCCGCCGCCCGCGTCCTTTCTCCGTATTAGCACAGAGTAGATACTGGACAGAGGTGTAACTGTATTACGAAACGCTAATGTTTGAGTGTAACCAAAAGCTTAGCCAGTGCGCTAAGGAGAGGCATTCACCCCCCCGAAAACTTACAAAATGGCGGGCATTTTTTACTAAAAAGATCGCAAAAAATTGTTTCGAAATCAAGGATATTGTTTGAAATCTCGCTCATTTTTGTTGAATTATTTTTATTTTCAAGTTTGCCTATGGGAAGAGGTAAATCTGTGAGAGATTTGCAGTTTCTTTTTCTTTTTTTTCAACAAAATTGTTTTCATATGAGTGGGAATTGTAAATATTTAGCCATATTTTGGTTTATGGGCTTAGCCTGCTTGGCTAGTTTAGCTTTAATATACCTGTAAATTTGTGTAAAATATCGTGGATCTTTTGTGGAAAGAAAGAAGCTTTGCTTGACAAAGAATTTGGTTGACAAACGGCAAAAGTTTTCTATCTTAAGGTACGGTGTGAATCTTTTGACTATTAAAAACTTAACACATTCATGCTATTTTTTGCTATTTGTCTGATAGTCGGGAATTAAGAGTGCAGGGGGTTACATTAGCAATTGTTATGTGAATTCAGAATATAGTTAATGACTTAATCTATTTTTACAACTTTATACTGATATTTTATGCATGAGTCAATGTAAACCCCGACCTCCCCCACCCCAGGATTTGACTTTGACCTTGTTCTAATATTCACAAATGCCCCACATCCTGGTGACTATTACAAGTTCCGAATGTCAAAAAATGTCCCCTGTACCTGGGGCCTTTGCCGTAACTTAAGACTTTTTAATTCAACACTCCTAAAACAGTTTACATTTCAAATAACTATGTATGGACTGCAATGAACTACTATGAATTGCATTTGAAAAAGGTTTGGCACAAAAAGCACACAAAGCAAAGATAATACGAGCTAGACGATAAAACGCCACTTGAGATGAACAACCGCTGAAAAATCAACAACTGGCTCATTACTAATCCCTACCCAATCCCCTTACCCTGGGGATAAATAAATTCTAAAAGCTTCAAATCCCCCACCCTCTTGGGAGTGTTTTCTGATCTAAACCCCTACCAATCCCCATTAACCCCCACCCTGGCCCGGGGTGGGGGGAGTCGGGGTTTACATTGACTCATGCATTACAGTTGTATGTAGGCATACTGTAGTTCACTAAGTTCAGTAGTTCCATTTATAAGCATTCAGCTCAATCAGCTGTTTCTATGATTTATATATTTTGTTGCTATTTTGGCTGTAGTAACACGGTTGTTTGTGAATGCTAATAATAATTGGAATTTAACAGATGCTTAATTTATTTTATTGTATGTATGAAATAATATAGTGTCATTCTTTTCCAAAATAATTTCTATATGCACCAATCATGTTAAGCATGCACCTAGATGGGAGGACAGGCTAACCATGGCTTTGTAATAGACTAATCAAGTAATAGCTAATGCCTGCCCAAGACACAGCATTTTTGACAATTTTTACCATTTGTAGAGTGGGCAAGTTATGATGAAGAAGCAAATGAAGATTGGCAAATTTGATAAAAACTCAAATATTTTTCAGTGTTCAGTATTTAAGTAGTGATTTTGGGTGAAGACCTTCAAAACATCCTGGAGTTTCCGAAAATGTTTTTCATTGGCTCCCCTGGAAATATTTTCCAAGAGATTTTTGCAACCAGCTCCCTAGAAATGCATAATACAGTTTTTAAGCCAAATATTTTGGTGACAACATTCCTTTGAAATGGATTTTTATGTCCCTTTTAAGTTCCAAGGTCTTCACCCCTGGGTGTATTGATTAAAAATGCTAGCAAGATTGTTGGTCAACCTTTTATTTTTGTACTCAAAATAATTTTCCCCATGTGCATATAGGCATACCAGATAACTTCAGCCTGTGTATGCATGGGTTGGGGGTGAATTAATGGTTGAATAAACATTGGACATTTTCACTGACACTGTTAAAATTCTTGAGCCATATGCACCATAGAAGGAACTAATAATGTGCGAGTGTGACAATTTCACTTCCCCTGGAGGTAGAAGTGAGGATATAGGCCAGAGTGTCAGAGGTGAATCTATAGATTCAGGTTTTTGTTTCCTGTAATAGAGGTAATAATAAGCCATTGGATTCTACATCAGCTGCATGTAAAGGCCCTCCTGAAGAATTTTTCCAGCCCCCCAACTGTTTACCTCCAGTTTTTTCAGCATACATTATCCTACATGTGTCAGTGTTAAGCTCCGGAGTGTCAGACAAATAATGGTAAAATATGAACATTTGATAAATGTGGATATATTGAAAAGACTGAAAAATACACTGTTTACATCAATTGTTTGAATGTTATACTTTTCTTCGATTTCTACAATTCAATGTTATCTGCTGTTATAAATCATATTCTATTTTTGCCTCCTCTGCAGGCAACTCTGTATTGTTTTGTATAACAGATTTTCAACTCTTATTTGTTTTGTATTGTAAATGCATTTTGTATTATTACAAAACAATACAGAGTTGCCTATTATACAAAACAATACAGAGTTGCCTGTGGAAGAGGCTAATTCTACTTAAATATATATTAACCCAGAACTCTCTCCTTGACAACTAAAATCATCTGGCATTAGACAGAAAATAATAAAGTAGGGTGCAATGTGACCCAATGGGTTAACTAGATACATCATGGGCAGATAGGCCAGTTAACCCACTAAGTGCCAGAGGTCTCCCCTTGACGAGTAAAATCGTATAGCATTAGACAGAGTAAAATAATCTGGCGTTAGACAGAGTAAAATAATAAAATAGGGCGCATCAGTGCACAATGCGACTCAATGGGTTAGAGATGAACAGACGGTCAAGTCTGTTCTGCACATATGTACCTTCTGATGTAAACAATTGGTAACATCAAGGTGTTATACATAGGGTTATACATGGTGGTCAACATTACATGTATCAACACTAATGACTTCGGGAGCAAGCAAATGAGGCTAAATTGCATGTATTCGCCAGCAAACATGAGGTCAAGACATATAGTGAAAAATTTACTCACACCGGTAACTGTTTCCTTTTAGAGTTGACCACCATGTGCCGAGATGTTGCATCACAACACATGAAAGTAAAGAATACCCAACTTTCACATTGTTTCAGCATCTCATTCAGAAACTCTAATCAAAATTCATTTAAAGAACAGCAACCTGAACGATGTGAAATATGAACTATGTACATCATATTTTTTTAATATAGCGTGTATGAAATGTAAAAAACCAACATCCCTCACATTTTATGCTTTTTATCACTATTTAAACAGGGTGCCATACTGCTATAGTTTCAAATAGTGAAATCTTGACTGATTTCTGCCTAAGTATTTCACAAAATATTAAATACAACGATATCCAGCTGCACATAAGTTATTATACCATTTACATTTCTTCTAAATCCTTTAGACATGGCTCAAATGAGTATTAATTTCTCGGTAATTTCGGAATTGGGCTATTCCATTTAATATCCGTACCCCCCCCCCCTGTCGAGGATACATGTTTTTCATTGTCATACCCCTGAAGAATTCCAAGCTCAAAACTGTTTACCCCTGAAGAATTCCAAAATTCCAAGCTCAAAACTCTTTACCCCTGAAGAATTCCAAGCTCAAAACCTTTTACCCCTGAAGAATTCCAAAATTCCCCACCCTCTTGGGAGTGTTTTCTGATCTAAACCCCTACCAATCCCCATTAACCCCCACCCTGGCCCGGGGTGGGGGGAGTCGGGGTTTACATTGACTCATGCATTACAGTTGTATGTAGGCCTACTGTAGTTCACTAAGTTCAGTAGTTCCATTTATAAGCATTCAGCTCAATCAGCTGTGTCTATGATTTATATATTTTGTTGCTATTTTGGCTGTAGTAACACGGTTGTTTGTGAATGCTAATAATAATTGGAATTTAACAGATGCTTAATTTATTTTATTGTATGTATGAAATAATATAGTGTCATTCTTTTCCAAAATAATTTCTATATGCACCAATCATGTTAAGCATGCACCTAGATGGGAGGACAGGCTAACCATGGCTTTGTAATAGACTAATCAAGTAATAGCTAATGCCTGCCCAAGACACAGCATTTTTGACAATTTTTACCATTTGTAGAGTGGGCAAGTTATGATGAAGAAGCAAATGAAGATTGGCAAATTTGATAAAAACTCAAATATTTTTCAGTGTTCAGTATTTAAGTAGTGATTTTGGGTGAAGACCTTCAAAACATCCTGGAGTTTCCGAAAATGTTTTTCATTGGCTCCCCTGGAAATATTTTCCAAGAGATTTTTGCAACCAGCTCCCTAGAAATGCATAATACAGTTTTTAAGCCAAATATTTTGGTGACAACATTCCTTTGAAATGGATTTTTATGTCAAAATTTTACTACAAAAATGTGGGCAAAGCCACAGTTGTAATTATGTCTCATAGTCCTAACCACCCGCCCGCTCGCGTCGTAAACGAAGGTAAGGCCATATAAAAAAAAATAGTTGGTTAGCGTCCTTAGCTTTTGCCAAAAAGTGGGCGGGCGGGCGCTTTTTTTTTAAATTTTTACTAATTTTTAACGCCTTGGTTTTACTCACTGTTAGGTCCGAAACTGGATTTTCTTGCGCAGTACAGATATTTTTTTATATATTTCAAAATATAATGAGGTTCGTACCGTCATTTTCGTACGCAATTTCGCAAATTATTAACACAATTGACTACTGTCAACAGAAATACTACATATATTAGAGCCCGTTGATCAATAAAAGTCGGGGGTTTTTAAAATAAAAAATAAAAAAAAATCCTGAGCGGGGCCTTTTTTGTGGGCGGGCGGGGACGCTAACCAACTATTTTTTTTTATGTGGCCTAAGGCCGGACCAGAAACTAAAGATTAACTTGTAGTGGCCTTAGTTGGGAAACCACCATTGTGATGGCGTTTCAATATACTTGTTGAGCAGTTTATAAGGGGCGACATCCATACTCACATTGCCACGCAAAACGTCATTTTGACGTTTTGAGTGGGTGGGTGGGTTTTCAAGAGTCAGTTTGAAGTTTGCGTGGCAGTTTGATTTTTTTTATATCAGAAAATATTGAACACATGTGCAGAGATGATTTTGGATGTATATGTAGAAGTTAAGTTGAAGTATTTGTGTATTTCACTGCACCAAAGGCTTTAAAATACGTTATGAGTTTTCGCGAAAATACGACAAATGTTTAATATAGGTATTAATTTTGTATCATTATTTAAAACTACATAGGCATTAATTTGAAGCATTATTACTTACAGGTAACACCTTTGAGGCCTCCCTTTAGTTTTAATAACAATATACACTTGACGTTTTCAGCACTGGGTGGGTGGGTCAAAATGAAAACGTCAAAATGACGTTTTGCATGGCAATGTGAGTATGGATGTCGCCCCTAAACAATAGTAAGCAGATTTAGACATCTTAACCCATTGAGCCACAATGCGCCCCAGTGCAACCTACTTATTTTTTTTACTTGTCTAACACCAGACGATTTTACTCGTCAATGGGAAAGCTCTGCAGCTTAATAGGTTAATTACCATCAAAAGTGTAGACTTACAGTGCATGCACTATTATTGTTATTATTTATTTATTTATTTTGCCCAATCATTATTGTAATCGGGCTAGGAGTCTAAAGAAACCTTCATAGGCTTTTATAGTTTGATGTAATATATTGAACAACGAGAGCGAGTGTTTCACCGGGATATCCAAACACGAGAAAACAAAGTATTTCATAGATTGTTTTCGAGTGTTTGGATATCCCGGTGAGACACGAGCTCAAGTTGTTTATATGGCTTCTCAAATGAATCGAGACATTACAGAATGTTTTCGTTTGCTGATTTTGAATATAATTTTTAACCAAGCATAACGTAATTAGAAATTCTATTTAAGTAATTTTGCATGCGTAAGATATTTGATGAAAACACTAGTGACTTTCATCAAATATCTTAATTACGTATGCAGCTAAACTCTTGTGGTGCTGTGTCTGACGGTGTTTGACCGCGGTATCCAAACAGCATCTTGTGATGGAATGCTTACATGCTATTGGTTTAATTACTCATGGATTATTAATGAGTTTGAGAATATATAATGGAAGTCAAACCTGCAGTAATTGATGCAGTGCAAAGTGTATTTGCTACACACATGCAGTCAGGGCTTTAGGAATGGTCAGTTGTTTTTTCTAAGAATGTATATGACTGCGATTTGTATGCAGGCAAAAACAGTTGTTCAATATGGCATTTTTTTCACAACCGTTCCTGGTCTGCCACAGCTAGGACTTAGTGTTGCATTTGGTTAAGTTTTAAAAATTGTGTATATATATATATATATATATATATATATATATATATATATATATATATATATATATATATATATATATACTCTCCTCATATCATAGACCCCCAGATGGAGGGGTGTCTGAAAATCAGTAAACAGTAAATTTTTTTGCATAATTTTTAACCGTAAAATTTTAACGATATTTTAACGTTAAATCTTTGAAAAGTGTTCTGAAAATATAAACATTATTTTTTCCTCATGCTTCACGGAAATTTTTAGTGTTTTCATGACTGACGGTAACTGAATTTGAGTGCATCATGATTCACAATATACCCCATCAACACCCTCTTGTATTATCCACCAAACCCAGCATTCTAGACCTAGTTCGACCAAGTGAAGTGTAAAGCACATCTTTCATGTTCATAGTTATTACTTTTTTATCCTGAAAATAAGACATGAACTTTATGTAAAAAATATCCAGGATCCGTTCGGATTTTAGAAATATCCAGCCATATACCAGATATTGATCGGATTATCTCACTAACCTGGCTGAATATCCAGTTGGATAATGATGGCACGTGTACAGGCATCCCTACTTTCAGTGCAGCCGCTAGCTGTGGGAAGTTTATAAAACCACAGAATGATGCACACTGTCAGGGTATGATACAGTAATTCAATATTTTTGGCCGTACCTGACTGGTACTCCAACAATTTTTTGCCGAGTACTTGAGCTGGTACAAACTTTAAGAGTCAAGGTGTACCTAAGGCTACTTCCGAGTCTTGCGTTTTACATGCACATACGTGTATATAATGCACGGTCTTTGACGGGAGAAATTAAACCTTTTTGAATTTTATGTACCGTATTTAATAAATACATTTATTGGTACGCAATACAGTATATCGCACATATGTAAAACTAAATTCTCCGCATTTACAGTACTCATTTAGTTAGTTAATGATAAACATTTTACTGGATTGTTAATAACAGGAAACTTAAGATTTCCAACAGCCTAAAACGTTTAGATCACATTAAATAGTTTACTGGTCTAAAAGCGAAAACTATGGGCAAGTTTGCAGAAACAAAGCTTTAATGGTATTTGTACGACATAACATAACAATTTTCAAATCGAACCATTATGGACATTAGTGTTAACAAGCGTAATTCGGAAATCTTCGAGATTTACAGTTACTGTTGTGAATCCTCCACTCTAGTAGTCGATAGCATATAGCGTTTACTATGTACAAGTACTGTAGACACCAAAAACACATATCTCGGATGTGTGGAATTGCATGCACATGCAGCTAAAGTTATTGACGGTTTTGAATATACCTTGGAAGGTTTGCTAGTTATTGCTAAAAGGAAAATGTGTCAGTACGCGAATGGCAAATTCTCATGTACCTATCTGGTACTTGGATAAAAGCAAAGAAGTACCAGACCGTAATTTCGGCGTACCTCCGGTACGTTGGTACGCGAATTATCGCACCCTGGATGCAGTTGTGGCTATTCATCCAACAGAATGCTATAAATGCATTGTGCACAATAATCACATACAAATTTCTTGTTTCAACCTTACCTGCACCTTGGAAACACCCACCCTAACTCATGCATGGTTTGAATTAGTTGAGAAAAAAACATTGTGTAAGTTTTTTTTTAAAAACTGTTTCTCTAAATGTTTATAAAATAGGTTCATGATTGTCTAGTTGTCTTAGCTACTCGGTCAAACACCTACTCAATCAAACTGCAATAATTTCATTATTTGAATACATTTTACATGTAAATATAGTTTGCAATCTTTGATATACAAACTTAACACATGCATGACATTAATAATTCATGTGTTTGTCTGTCATGGTGGCTAAAATTTGACTCATTCCAGTCTGCAAACAAAAAGTACTTTTTTAGTTGTTTATAAATTATAAAACAGCAGATTTGCTTTATTTTAAATATGGATGGATGTTCATTAATCCCTAGTCTAATTTTTTTGCACATTGTTTGGAAAAGTGATCAATGTGCAATTTTCACTATTTGGTCCAGAATGATGTGCACATTGCATCATTGAACCCTGAACTTCAACTGACCCGTATAGCCCTCACCTGCAATCAGGCCATTTGTTGGCAGAAACTCACATGTATATAGGTATGTATATTTGTGAACCCTTCAGGAGGCACTGTGTTCAAAGCTGTATGTGTAATTGATTACAAGGTGGTTGCCTTAACCACTTGAATACAGCTCAGGATTTGCTTCAAATCAAATCAAAATATGATACTTGTCATTATTTGACATGTTTGAAAAACAAATAATATTAATTTTACACATTTAGATCTGGTCCTTCAACTTGCATCCATTTCCTTTTTTTTTGGAAACATGTGTTTTCTTATTAACCTAGCTTTTTAATTAATAGAATTTCTACGTGTATTGTTCTCTTGGAAACTGTTTTCTGATTGGTAGTGGGGGGAGGGGGCTGGGGGTTTTGACGTCATTTACACATGAACAGTCTAGGTCAAAACCGCCAGTGTGTGTGGTTTAGTAGAATACGCGGGGTCACGGTAGAAAATGCGTGGTGCTGTAGAAATCGAAATAATCTGAACAGTTCTACTTTTACAAATACTTTATAAAAACAGGTTATATTATGCAAATGGTTGTCCTGAAGTATACAGAAATACAGAATTGCAAACAGAAATTCAAACAGAACCAGATGCTGTGCTACATGTATAATGCGGTGTGCTGTGTCCATAGATAAAAACGTATAAACTAAACGACAAGTGCATTATATGCAAAAATAAAACAAAAGTTGGTCCGAATAAGGAGTGCATAATATTAACACACAATTTATTAAAACTGTATATTTGAATCTAAAGCAGATTAACCTTCAGCAGTGTTTTGCAAGATATGTCGTTATATTACAAGCGTGAGCAATTTTAAACAAGCTACTGTAGCGTGCGCAAAGTGATCAATGTTATATGCCCCCCTCCGCTACATCTGGTTCTTGTTTCAAATATCATGAGGGAATGGGTTCATGAGGGAATGGGTTCATGAGGGACGGTTGTGTTACAAAGTAAGCAATTTCTACTTCCACTGCAATCTTCAGCAGTGTAAGAACTGAACGAACACAACTTTAGTGTTCGTTACCACACCATACGCCACTTTCTTCTACCAGAACACAGAAACTACCTTATCCAGATCGTAGGTGTCTTGGTGTAGGGATGCAAAATTTTTCGACTATACTATATAGTTTCGTTCAAAGTGCTGTTCATATTACTAATTAGCTTCAAACACTATAATTATAAAGTTGTGCAATGCAGATGCAAAAGAATAGTGAATAGACAGTGAAATTACACAATTTTAGCAGTGCAGTTTGTAAATAATTTTACTGAAACCAAAAGGTTATTCAAAGCACATCTTAAAATCACTTCCTTTTGCAAGTACCGCACCGAAATTCTAGAGGTTATACATTTCACTACGAATACGGATGTTTGTGGCTAGCGAGGCGTATGTGTATAGATATAATTGTAGATATGGTTGCAGCGGATTTATAGACTGTGCAGTACAATTTTGTTAGAGTTTCTCTTCAGATTACAACAAAAAAGAGATACAGTAAAAGAGTTTATTCTTTTCGATTTCTACCCGCATCCCACATTTTCTACCGATCCCGCATTTTCTACCACACCCCGTGACGTGGTACGGGGCTATACCCATGATCACGCACTCCGCGTATTCTACTAAACCAGTATCTGTTGTGTCTGGGGAGTTCAACTGACAAGTGCATTATAACGAGCTCGAGGCGAATGTGTTAATTGGAATCCCATGCACTAAATAGCATAAATTATATGTGATAATTGTTTAAAATTCCACTCGACCTGGATTATACGTATAACACATTTAATGGAATATCTACACTCTATGTTCAATAAATTATTTGTATAGATATATGATCATTGTTTTGTTTGTATGTTCATCCAGATTTTTATCCCCCCTCCCCCTATTTCGCTTGGTGTTATGGTTTCCGACAGCATAAGGAAAATATTTTCCTGGCTAAACTTTTATTAGTTTCTGAGTGCTGGCTTACTAAGTGCAAGTGAAATAATATATGCTGCAGATATATGCTGCAGCATACAATATGTTGATTAATATGAGTGTAATTGTGATCAATCTCTACAGTCTATGCACATATGAATGTTATTTTGCCGCTGATGCTAGATTTAAAAGGGAAAGATTACTGTATAGGAAACTGAAATGTCAGGCAAAATTTTAAAAAATGAACTGGGTGAATATGCACCGTTGTAATATCTAGGATTATCTCAAATTTCCAGTACAAATGCATTGTAAAGTACTGTCTTTACAATATGTTAAATCATTATCAAGCCATTGTGTTCGTACTATAGATGTTACTGAAGAGTATGGACCAATGGAAATTTTACTGCATTCACCTCCACAATTGTTAACAACAACACCTTATGGCTGTGGTACTTTGCAGAATGCAGAATGCAACTTCAGTACTTTAAGTCAGCGGTGATATGACCTTGAGAGTTGTTAGGATAGGCTGGGGCTTGGTTAGCAGTGGGTTAGGCCATAGGGATTATGAGAGAATAGAGTTGGCATTGCACAAAAAATCGAGGGACAAAGTTGAAACTTCCTAATGGAGCAATCTCTGATTGGCTAAACTCGCGTTGCCCGAATGTAAATTCTCATTCCCAGATGTACTGTAAAGGCACGATGCTTAGGAGCGGGAATATTACGAAAAAAGTACAACTTTGAAAACGTCGATTTTTTCCATTCTTAGCATAGTTCAAGCAAGAACTAAAGGCTCAATTCGATGCTGAAGAGCAGTGTTTTGTTCACGACTTCGGCATGTTTAAATTTTTATCATTTTCCACGACATTTTCACCATAAATACATGTAAGACAGTCAGGACTGTCGATAAGCCAGGGTGATTACTTGAATTGAAGCCGAAAGGTGGAGAAAATATATTTTGTTGGTTTTACAGTACATCCGGGTATTTGCCCAAGTAGAATGCTTGAAGCTTTGCCCTTTTTGTTTCCCTTTCCCAAATTTCTTGCCGTTTCTGTATGAATTGGGCTTCCTCCCAGCGTCCCGCATTATTACACAGGATCTGAAATCTCCAGTATTCTGATATGCACAGGATATTTAATTTAGTTATGGATACTAAACCATGAATGACATGTATACTGTACGCGAACTGGATACCGGAAGTTTCAATTATTAGCATAACGTTCAAATCACTTTTGAATACTATGAGTTTACCAGCATGAAAGTAAACAGCCTTTATTTTCACATTCAAAACTACAAATTTTACAAAGGTTCATGTGAACATTAAACACGATAATCATTTGCCATATATGAGGTGATAAATTGTGATATAGCCTGGAAATAAGGGTCTATTAAACTGCACACATAATCTCGTTAATTCTGCATGCGCTTCATTATAATATTTATTTATTGAAATATCTATATACAGTAACCTATTGTACAGTGTATATTGTACATCGTATTTCCACTAAAAATGATTATGAAATACTGTCTGGTTAGCACATTCCCGATCTCCATTTTGTTTATGGCTATATACATTACTGGGATATATGTATGCAAGTGCCAATCAATCCTGTGAATACTGACACATCATTCTAGCAGTTTACTTCCAAGAAACATGCAGCAGAAATAGTCGAACATGCACACGGGCCCTGTTGGAAGGAAATTTTAAACACCAACAGGAAATATTAATAGGTTGAATTTTTTGTTTAGATCTTCTAGCTAAGTATTAGTCGACTAGTTTTAATGCATTCTGTAGGCTACGGATATGCAAGGAACGTTTTACTGACTTTACCTGATTTTAGTAAAACAGGCGGAAACATTCCTTATTGAATATTGTATATATGAGACTTTCTACGATACAGCACGCCGCCTTTACTTTAAAGTGCAATTGTTACTTCAATGATACAGTATATGCTAAAATATAATATGATTATATTTTTATAGACATATGTCAGAGAATGTCACCACCACACATTTGGAGAGGACAGTGGCAAAACCAAGAGAAACCGTGAGATAGTTTAATGTCTTTATGTTGTAACAAAGTTAGTGATAGTTGTTTTCAACTAAACTGATATTCGAACAACCACGTACCTATACAGAAGGGTACTTCTCCTTATGTATGACAATACCCTTCGCATAATGATCTACATTATATATATACACATTTTATAATTTACGTGTGTAGTGCATAAAAGCTTTACTTTGTGTTGAATGCGGTGAAAGGGCGGTGCAAAATTACTTACTGCTACAGTGTATAAAGATTAACGTGAATTTATCGAACCCGACAGTAGACCCACTTGAAGAGGACGTCACGATGTTTGGTCGTTAAGTATTTTTGTAGCAATTATTGTTCACTTTGACCTTTTATAATGTGTACTTTTTTGTTTTGTAGGTTACTGCTGTTGGAAGAATAGTGCACATAACGCAACTTTCGAAAACTGTTATGGGGATTGCCATTCACGTCCCAAATTCTGAATTCAAGTTTAAAGCTGGACAGTGGTAAGTATCAACCACGGTTGCACGAATTTTATGTATACATGCAGTTTACAGTATAATGTACGTTTTTGTTTGTTTGATTAATATGTCACATACAATACAATCATATAGTACAGTACAGTATATGAGGAAGTTTGCATTGCCAGCGTGAAAACCCTGAAATGTGTCAAAAAAACAATCTGCTAGCCAAGTCTTTTACATATGTACACTGGTACTTTGAGGTATTTTATACGCCAGTGATAAACTACTTTTGAGTTTGTAAATTTAATACCTGCATACATGTATACGTACTTCTCGAACGGACTTGCATTTAAAGAGGAATTCAAGGCGAGAGTAGAGTTAATTTATGGACTTTATTACCGCAGTATGATACCGCAATGGTTTCCTTTATATGGGAAGTTGTAATACAGTGTTATATACCTCGCCTGTCGTGACCGCAGTATACATGAATAGAGAATTTGAGCAAGACAACGAAGTCGGACGACGACGACGTGGTTGACAATTTTTGCCTGTCTTGCACATTACCTTGCACATTCTGAGTTTAGGGTCAGGAGTGAAGACAGATTAGAGATTTATGCCTAGCTGTTTGTGAATGGTGACCCAAATCCTTACCCTGATCAGGATAAAACAGCGAGACATGAATCCATATCCCGTCTTCGTCTTCTGCCTTCGTTCACAACGAATATTTTGGCAAAATTCGTTGTGAAACTCGTTCTGCACGAAGGCAGAAGGACAAAGACGGGATATAGTTTCATGTCTCGCTGTTTTTTCTGGATCAGGGCAAGAATTATGGTCAGTATTCATAAACATCAACACATGGGAAGACACGTTGTGCAACCACCAGTGACGTCTAACTCAGTATGAGCAAGATAATGTACAGACGGCAAATATTGTCAAGTATGCCTTCGTCTTCGTACTTCGTTGTCTTGCTCAAACTCTCTAATACCATTAGTACGAGGACGGATCAAAAAGTTCTGCCACTTGTCCGTGATTTCTTATAATTCAAACACAACTTAAAACATTACAGTCACATTCCCTCAAAGTAGCTTCGTTCGACTTCCATTACATCGTTACACCCTCGTTCTCCATTCCTGAAAGCATTGGCGGTATTCTGAAGTACTGTAGGTATGTCCCTCATCGCTACATGGACGGCTTTAGCAAGGTCTTGGATCCTTGAAAACGGCCTTCCTGCAATGGTAGCTTTTGTTTTTGGAAAGAGCCAGAAATCGTAAGGAGTGAGGTCACCGAGTATGGTCGATGTTCTATCAAATGGATACCATTGTGATCAAGATACGTCTGTGTAAGGCGTGATTTGCGAGGAGATGAATTGTCATGATGCAATTGAATTTTGCGACAGATTGTGACCCTCTGCTCTGTTGTCAACTGACGAAGGACCCATCTTGCACGCTTCTTTGACCAACAAAATTGCTCATGGATGATGGTACTGTATGTCCACTTCCGTACCCTATCCCAAGTTCCAAGGCGAGAAATCTCAGTGTTTATAGTTATAGTTGGGTAACTTGGGTCTTCTGCAATTAACGCCTCTGCTCTTTTCACTGAACTGTCGGTCACAGATGTCGTTGGTCTCCCAGCACGTGCTTCATCTTGAACACTCTCTCTGCCATCAGCAAAATACTGAATCCATCGGGAAATTGTGCGAATGGTCATGGTCACAATAAACCTTCACAGGCTCTCCATGGCTAGGTCTTGCTCAAATACCAAGTTTATATCTAGTGCAAATGAAAAAAACTGGATGTGCTCCTTTCTAGGGCACATGGCAAGCCAAATAAGCGTCTGAATAAACTATCTGCCAGATTCTATAGAAGCATTATATAAGCACCAACTTTGCATAACAACTGTGATAAGAATGCGGCTACACATCAACATAACAAAATATAGAAGCATAATTACTTTAATTGGGACTTCATGGCAACCTCTGGTGATACTGTAGAGCGTTTTGATGCGCCCTCGTAATTCACCTGCATGGGGCCTGTTGTACGAAAGGCGTTAAACTTGAACGGTGTTTAGCCACTATCCAGCGGATAAATTCCCTATCCGTCGGCTAGTTAACCGCCTGATAAAATGGAGTTATACGAAGCCTGTTTAGTACAGCGTTTAACTATCCATAGGATAACCTTCAATTTAACTGCAGAAACCGGATTTGCCTGAAATTTCTTACCTATACGTCAGCTGTTGGTAGGCATTCGTGAACTTTCGAAGCTTTATGTAACTTAGGAATTCCACTAAGCTTTTGTAATAAAGTTTGTTGTTTCTATTTGAAGTTTTCTCGTCCATTCGTTTGCAATGCTATGTCAAACTTTTCATTTCCACATAGGGTAGTGTTGAGTTTCACGTTCACTTATATCGATAGTTCTTTAAAGATTTTTGGCTTCTCTATGCGAAGAGTCGAAGGGAATGGCAAAATCTGTGAGATGTGTTGTATTCTTTCAGTTGATTCAGTTTTGTACTGTTTGAATATTCCTTGGCCTTGCACTATACGGATAGCGAATTAAACGGTGGACAGCGACTTAAAAGCCTTTCATACAACCGGCCTCTGGTCAAGTACCTGTCCCTGTTAGAATATAAAAATAAGGCGGAGCAATTTCCATTGGAAATTTTGTTGGGATTTGTCGGGCACACACTCATTTATTAGAAAAACCTTCCATAGAGTACTGTATATCTTGAAACATTTTTCGTTATAAACAAGCAAGGTGTAAATGAAGTGTTAATCCAGTGTGACAGATAATTATGTTGTGCGTGCAAAATATAACAGGCAGATGCGGCACGCTGTACTTACATTGATTTAAATGTACCTGAACTGTTTTAACTTTCGTAAAGAAAACAGCATGTACTGTACAGTACAAAGTAATAATACACCCCACTGGTTACCCTGGATTCCAGAGCCTTCGACAGTGAATAATAAATTGAAACGTCGCGAAGGCTCTGGTTCAATGGGAAGATTCTTTGATTAAACCGCGCCAATCACAAAACAGAATTAGCTGTTTTAGTACAGAATCTGCACTAAAACCACTAATTCTGTTTTGTGATTGGCGCGGTTTAATCAAAGAATCTTCCCGTTGAACCAGAGTCTTCGCGACGTTTCAATTTATTATTTACTGTCGAAGGCTCTGGAATCCAGGGTACCCACTGGTAAGAAATTGTTCAAACGAATTATCGTGATAATTTCCTATTTGTTGAATGAGTGTTATAAAACTGTATCTGCGTATTTTAGGGTGGATTTTATGATTCCCGGGGTTGAAACTGTTGGAGGATTCTCCATGAAGTCCAGTCCAAGAAAATTAGAAAAACACCGAATAATTGAATTGGCTGTGAAAAAGAGTGACCATCCTCCTGCACATTGGGTGCATTCAGAGGTACACTATAATTTCCTATTGATACCCGAGTAAGTATTATTGCTAGAAAGTTGGCAGTATTAAGACCCAATTAAGAAGTACAGTAACTTAGAAAAAGAGATTGTAGAACGGGATTATCGAGGTATTGCGTTCATGTGGCTAGCCTGGTAGACCGCAAGGGATAAGAGATAATAACAGGATGATCAACAGTCTGGACAGAGCAACTCCTCTTTTGTTGAAGGGTTATGAATATATACTGTAGTTTAAATTATGAAACCTTTATATTTTAGCCTTGCTGCATGCAAAGTATGCAAAAACATAGACTTTAGAATATTGATAATTTGATATATGAGCCTTAACATTTAAAATATTTTAGACTCAATATGATACACAACTTGAGACAGTTTATAAAACATATATATTTACTTTCTGCCCCCCAAACGATTGTCTTTACGCTTTGGCAAACTCAATTCCGCACTTAAGTACTTAAGCTGGTACTCAAATACTTAGGTTAAGTACTTCAGTTAAGGACTTAAGTTGGCACTAAGTAGTTAAACTGGCACTTAAAGCACTTGAAAGTACTTAAGGTGGTTCCTTACTGTTTTCTGCAATTGGAAAATCACGGGCAGCATTTTCTATAACTCTGATACTATTCGCTTTACGACCAGTAACCATTCTTAAAAAAATCCGCCCTAAATGGTAAATTTTCGTCTAGCCAAAAAACATTAGGGAGCCATCTTAATAAAAGATAATTGCGAATTTCGAATAAATGAAAGTTTTTTTTAAGGGTGAGCGGTGAAAGTTTCGGAAAGCATATCCAGTTATATGACCCGTCGACGCCTTAGTATTTAATGAAGATCAGTGAAGAATTATATTTTATTTCAGTAGGGTGGCCATTCTCCTCTTGCTCATGCCCACATTTCGATTTTGTGACTGTTTTAGTGTCATGTCGGAGACAAAGTGTCGTTAAAAGTTGGTGGCGACTTTTTTTACGATTCTACGTCTGAAAATTCTAAAGAATTGTTGTTCATAGCTGGTGGAGTTGGAATTAATCCATTGTACTCCATCTTGCAAGAAATCAACGGATCATTGAAAGACGGTCAGCTCAATAAAGATGTAAAAGTGGAACTTCTGTATTCGGCTTCTAGCTTAGACGAACTGATTTTCAAGGTAGGGTATCGATCTGTCTTAATGCCCCTTTACACTTGCAATTTTTGCTGCGATTTCTAGTCCGATTTTCGTGTGCTGATGAATGTGAACGAGTGGATGAGTTATGAATGTTAAGATGAGGGTACATAATATATATATACCCAGAACATTAACAGCTCGTCCACTCGTTCACATGCATCAGAAGATGAAAGTCGCAATAGAAATTGCAAGTATTAACCGGGCCTTTAGTCAGAGATTCAATTGAAGAAAGATTCCTTAAGGTGGCTCCCTACAGTTAGTACAGTTTAAATACGATTTATATAGATCAGACTTCATCCTCGCGACCTGCGCGTGGAATCGTCGTGTTTACTGTTCGGCAAAAATATTGAAACAAGCCGCGGGAGGTTTTTTGGCGTTTTTATCTACAAAGAAAGCTCCAGTTTTTCATTATAATCCTAATTTTTTTGTGAATTCGAACAGTACGTATGTTATTAACTAGTTTAGCCAATCTTTTAGTGTGTTTTTACGTATTTACGTTCATATTGTCTTTCATATATTGCTCAAAATTTTCAACTTGTTGTGTTGCGAACTGTCAAACTGAAATGATACTGTCTTCTATAACTCTTGAACAGTAGTGAACTGTCGCCGAAACTTATGTAAGTTCTGTCAATCAATTCAATTCACAGGTATCGTTTTATCTGCTAAATCAAATAAAACAGTTATGAGTTGTTTTATATGAAAAGTTAAACTTGTAGTTCGATGTTTTGAAAAGTTTTCACACCGATTTTAACAACAAAAACAAATGTAAACTAACACTGGATTTAATACAATGTGTATAATAGTGTTTTTTATTAGTATTTTCAAGATTAATATTTTATTTTCATGTCAAACAAGTCAGAAATATCTGTTTTCGTATGTATTGTAAGCCAAAAAGTTGAAATCACTATAAATCACACGCTACAATTTACACGCATGCGCAGATCGTGCTCATGTCGAGTCGATTTTTTTTCATGCTGGCCACGCCGATTTTAGCGATCATTTTCTCGTGTTTTCTTCGGTGAAATTTTTTTAAACTTTGTATTTTTGTTATACAAGACGAGTGGTACAACATATCCAAATTTTAAGAAATTCTACAAATAACTTTTTCTGTAACCGTCATTCACGAATATCTCGAAAACTTATTTGTAAATGCCCTTCAAATTTTGATATGTTAGTCCTTTATGGGCCATAAATCTTCAAAAAATATTTCAGAAAAATTCACCAAAGGAAAATATAGATATTGTCAATTTATTGTGAAATTAGACAATAAAAGTGCAAAAGATTAAACATCATGGTTGCCATGGCAACACAAACACTGTTTTAATTTGTTCATAAATGGACAGCACACAGCTTCTGAACTTTCCTGGAAATGATCATATTGCCTTGTCTTAAGTGTATCTAATATAAATTCGGTTCAAAGCGAACGTTCCTCAAAATACCTAGAATTGTAGAGAACTGTAGGGAGCCACCTTAATTTAATTATTTTACATTTACGCAAAACATCTGTATATGTAGATAAATCTTTGTAGAAAAATGATCTGCAAAGCATACATAAGTGAGAAAATTAATTTAAGTTTCTTGTAGGTTTGCATCGCTAAATTTGCTTTGTGCAAACATCACGTATATACCATTTGTAACTGGGGCATGAGCGTTACATTATTATACGCATATAACCTCAACTTTAAAATTGTATTAATGAAGTCTATGCATGTGAATTACTACGCTCAAATAATTCTGCATATAGTCTATATGTAGCATGTGGTAGCAATTTTGCAGGAATCACTGCATGTTCAACAGAAACTCGCATCAATTCATTATATTCACAAAATTATATTGGTTATTTCATTATATTCATTATGTTCATTAATATATTTATTCATTATGTTCATCATATTTATTATATTCATTATGTTCATTATACTCAGTTCATTATATTCATGATATTCATCAGGGGCCGGTTGTATAAAAACGTAATTAGCGCTAACTGTATTTAGCGTTAATCACGGTAGTTAAATCCTTAACTGTAATTAGTTAACTACATGACTTAACTGCGTTGCACAAAACGTAGTTAGTCGGATAGTTAACTAATCACGTAGTTAACTGTGCGTGGGGCTTGCGTGGGGCGTTTAAACACAAAATTACATAAAGTAAGCCGAGTAACGACCGCTGACAGACATTTTCAACATGATTGTGGACTCGTATTTTGCAAATAGGCGGGAATTTTATTCAAAACACTAGAAAACAGTGAAAAATATACAAGAAAACAAGGAAAAACCGCCACAAAAATCATAAAAGAATGCAGTTTTTCCTTGAGATGCCTATGTTAAACAAAGGTATAGCTGTTTGGCAATTATATATCAGTGTTTCTTGGTGTAATGGACCATACTTCGTCTTCGAGAAATCGTCCTGTGCAAAAATATGTTCTATTTTCGTAAAAACACCAAAGCGATAGCGTTTGAAGAGTTTATATTGTCAGGAAACATTCACAGGGAAGATAGCGATTGAAAATCTTAGGTAACCGTTGCTTTTCATTGTTGTTTTACTGAAAAATGTTGTTCACTCCTATACAAACGCCATTTTTAACTACGTTTTGGACAGTTAACTATACCCTAAAGCATAGTTAACTTTAACTACTTTTTAACTGCAGTTAGCGCTAACTACACTTTATACAACCGGCTTAACTACGTGATTAAAGTTAACTATTTTTTAAGGCTTTTTAACTACTTTTTAACT
>CACRXK020006177.1:11547-25890 GCA_902702795.2 Paramuricea clavata | reverse complement strand
ATCGACAACTTTTTAGGGAAAAAAATTTTCCGGACGAGTACGTTGCAATTGCTTTCCAGTGACTTTAAACATCCATCAACTTGCTTAACCACTGCAAAGTCTAGCTACAGTATTTGAATTGTAATTGTTGTTCACAGTTCGCTTATCATCATGTTATTACTCAAATTACTGAATCTCATTTTGTCTCTGATAATTTTTTGCTTTATCATGAAAAATAGCACCCCCCCCTGCACCCCTCCTGACCTGGGCTAGGGGGGGTGTGCACCCCCCGCACCCCCCCCCAGTAAATCCATCCCTGATCATCAGTAGCCTCTCTTTTTTCCTAAATTAGCCGGTGAATAACTAATGGTGCCATCAAATATGGCCGCCATAAGCCTCATTTTGTTGTGGTGTACAGTATAAAACGTTCTACAATTACTTCGAAGAAGTTTTGGAAGCTATATTTTACAAGCTTTATAGATAAAATGATACTTGCTTTATACTTTTAAAGATACTTGCTGTATAGTCTAACTAAACTTAAACTGCAAACGATTAGACTGGTCATGAATTTGACTGATTTATAAATCTCATTTCATTAAAATATTCTGGCTTTAAAATCGGGTTACTGAATTCGATATGATGCTTTGTCCAGTCCTTATTTCAGGTCAGTGGTTCAGATATATACGAAGCTCATTGAATTGGCCTTCTCACGCCGACATTTTTGGGGTAGTGCCTTTTCCAAATCTGAGATTGTACGCAGTGAATAGGGGATTTGTACTATAATTGTGAGTACAGTATCATTATAAGTTAATTTATAGTTAAATATTTGAAAAAATGCTTTCACATCGCTTAGATTTTTCACGTCTTTTTCAAAAAAGTACCCCAAAATGGCGAATTTAGCCTTCGTGAGAAAAAACTAATTGGGCCACCACGCCATATGTAAGCAACATTAAATAACTCGTTATTCCATACCTTATTCGACGTGCTTGGCGCGAGGACATCATTCTTCTTGGGGAAACTGTTGCAAGATGTAAAATTTTCTTCAGGAGAATTCACTGGGGCCATGACGTCATCGTCGCCATTTTGTTCCTCGTCGTCATCCTGGTCGAACCATGATTCCTCTTCTTCTTCCAACGCGCGTGGATCGCGACGGAACCGCGAGCTTACGTGGATAATCCCGCGTGGGGGTCTAGACATAGAAACATGATGTCATAAGATTATGGTGGTAACACAGTCGTTAGTTGTCTTTCACCTCCGTGACCGAGGTCTGATTCCTGAAATTTCCTGTGAGAGGAGTGAATCCAGTTTTCCTCCTCTAGTAATACTGGCTCAAATAAACTGGACCTTTAGGGAAGAACAGTTTAGAACTGATAGAGCTATCCAGTATAAATAAAGTTAGTTTAGTTTAGGTTTGCTCCTGTAGTAATACTGGATCGATAAGAGATGATTCTTACTGGACCTCTAGGAAGAACAGTTTAGAACTGATAGAGCTATCCAGTATAAATAAAATTACTTTGTTTACCGTTCATTATTTTTCGAGGCCTCTTCTTCTTTCTTCCTCACTCTGTCAATTTCTTGTTCAACTCTCAAAAACAATCCTTTAAAAGTGTTGACATAATCAACATTCTTGAAGGTTGAGCTATATTCTTTACAAACGTATGAACAAAGTGTTTTGATGTCCTCCTACAAAAAAAGTATTAAAAAATATATTTAAAAAATATTTTAAACTTAGATTTAACATTTATATTTCGATAATCAAACGTGTACGTAGTTGATATTTTTTGTGTGTGTTTTGATGTTATGTACTCAGGTGAATATAATGTTTTTGATGTTACTCTGAGTGTATATCCACACCGGGCAGGCTGAAAGTTAGCCTGACCAGGTTGGTCAGGCAAACGTTTCAGCCTGTCCGGTGTGGATATACACTCAGAGTAACATCAAAAACATCTACGTACTTGTCGTATGAACTCAAAAAGTTCCACCGTAGCCGAGTTCAAGAGGTTGTAACGGTTTTCATTGCATTTAAAACTATCCACAATGGCGTCAAAGAGTTTCCCTTTGACAATATAGCGATTATAGAATTCATCTTTCAGACCAACTATCCGACGACAACAGCGCAAGGCACCTGAGGAAATAAATAAAAACATGAATTTTGAAATAGCAATGAAACTAAACTAACTTTATTTATACTGGATAGCTCTATCAGTTCTAAACTGTTCTTCCTAGAGGTCCAGTAAGGATCATCTCTTATTGATTCAGTGTTACTACAGGAGGAAACCTAAACTAAGACTAACTTTATTTATACTGGATAGCTCTATCAGTTAGGATCATCTCTTATTGATCCAGTGTTACTACAAGAGGAAACATAAACTAAACTAACTTTATTTATACTGGATAACTCTATCAGTTCTAAACTGTTCTTCCTAGAGGTCCAGTAAGGATCATCTCTTATTGATCCAGTGTTACTACAGGAGGAAATCTAAACTAAACTAACTTCATTTATACTGGATAGCTCTATCAGTTCTAAACTGTTCTTCTTAGAGGTCCAGTAAGGATCATCTCTTATTGATCCAGTGTTACTGCAGAAGGAAATCTAAACCAAACTGTCTTTATTTACATTGGATAGTTCTATTGGTACTAAACTGCTCTTCCTAGAGGTCGAGTAAGGATTGACCAACACACTTGTTGCGTTGTTACTCAATATGAAGAATTTTTAACTTACCTAAAACTAAAAATTTATGGTCAGATTTCATTAAAATCAGTATCCTCCTAAGCAGATCTTTACTGATGACGTAATTCTTGATATGATACGTATGATGTTCAACACAGAATGATGAGATGTCCAGAATTAGGGCGAGATTCACCGCTGTGTTGTAATCCACTAGAAGTAATAACAAACGACGACTGCAATTTTTTTTCAATGTCCCATATTTGCGATAAAAATGTTCAAAACCTAAAATCTTTTTGGCGTTCCTCTCAAAATAACTTTGTTTTAGGTTTATTTTGTAGTTTACACAGTTGGCAACCTTTTTGAATGCATCGCGGTCGAGAAAAACAAATTAATAGTTAAATATTGTGAATTGAAATACAATTATCATTGATGCTGTAAAATTGACGCCTGCATATTCAAACAGCAATATAAGCAAAACTTACTGAACTTCAGACATAATTTTCTCTTTGATCTAAAATCTCTTCATTTTAGCATAATTTTACAGATAAAGCACTAAACATACTTTTTAAGTTTGTTTGCCGATTGAGAAACTATCAAAAATTTAAAAAATTGAATATAGTCATAACCAAGTCACAAAAACATCATGAGCGAAATTAAATAGAAATGAAAGAATCTGTCTTAATACCAGAGTTTTTTCAATACTGCTTTGTTTAAGACAACAATGCAGCGTCATATTTTCCTCATCAATTATTGTGTACCGGTATCAGAAACGTATCAGCCTGTTTTGTCACTTACATTTTCCAACTTTTCCATCAGCGGTGGTAGCCAGGAGTGGGGCGATGAGTATGTGCATACAGTGCTTGTAAAAATAACTTAAAAATTCCGTCTTTTCCGTTTTCTGGAAGTAGGAAAATAGCATATTACTATACAACATATCACAAAAGGAAACTTTTCCACGGCTAAACTTACATTAGCTGTCAGCGCCATGTTTTCAGGATCGAGCAGCAAGCGAATGACTTGTGACAGTTGAATGGCAATCCCTGGAAAAAAGAGTTTTATATCAGAATCTCAAGCCTCGGTCAAATGAGCAGTTGATGAGATCCAACAACTTTTTAAATTTTCTTTACACAGTTTTAATTCTCTATATTTACTTTAGTGAATGTTCATTTTTTTTTAATTACCTGAATCTCCCTCGCAGATCATTTGATGAATTATTTGATTGAGCAAAATTGAATCCTAAATTAAACAGAGGTACATAAAACCAATTTCTGAAAGGCTTTTTAGCTGGGAATTCCGAGTGAGAATTTTATACATTTATTAAATCTAAATGCGACTATATAGTATGCCATCTGGCAGGAATCGATCCTGCGATTTTGAACTTGCTACTAAACCTACTATTTTAACATCCTTATGCAAGAAGATGCAAAAGTCTAACCATTTACTGATGTCAATGTAAGTATCTGTAATGTATCTTTCTCCTCAATTATTTTAAGAGCTTGAGCAGAGGTCTGACCAAGGATTGAACCAGGGTCTCCACGACAAAAGCTGGTTAAGATTTAGCAGGGCTTGAATTTTATCGCAGCAATTGCCGTAGAGGACCAAATGCTGGAGAACCAAATGCTGTGGATCATTGCGGCGACAACGGCAATTTATATTATTCACTGTGCATTACTATTTTGATATTGCCATATAATGTAATTTTTATAGCTTATATTATTCACTGTGCATTACTATTTTGATACTTGAATTCAGAAGTTGATCAAATCATGCCTAAATTACCATTTTAGTCTCAGTTTTCTTAAAAAAAAACACTAAAGAAATATGTAAACATGTTTCTAGCTTGTCAACAATCCAAAGTAAAAATAAAATTAAATTTTTATTACAGTAATTTGAAAAAATGCCTTGGAAACTGCCAAAATTGTCGTAGACAGCTGTTCTACGGCAATTTTTAACACCATTGCTGTCGATTGATTTCTGGGAAATTCGAGGCCTGATATTTAATACCATTGACAGTTAACCTTGTATTAGGCACTTAACCTTAATTGTAAGAGACTTTGTGTCCTATTGTTACTCTGCCTAGTATAATTGTTATTCCGTAATAATTTCTACACTAAATTTGATAAATATAGAAGTATAGAACATTAAGTCCTAGACAAGTAAGTGTCTGTCACTAGACATAATAAATTCGTGTAATCTTAGACACAAAGAAAATCAGAAAAAGAACAACTTGCATGGATTTGCATAGAGCATTGCAACTTTAGGTTAGGACAGCACTACAACACTTACATCATCTTGTTGTGACTTTGCCATTTGCAAGACAAACTCTCTGACAGAAGATGGCCTTACTTCACAAAGTTGTGCGAAAATCTCAACTGCGATACTTCGAATTGTCGGGTTATCCATTGCCTAGAAAAACCATTTAAATTAACACCAATCTTCCAGCATATCTACCAAAGAACTATACTCATATTTTGGGGGAAAACATAAGTTGAAATATAGTCATAGAAATTTTGAATTTGTTGCAAAGTACTTTAAAACAAAGTAATTATAATTGACTCGTCAATTATTTCTGAGTTTGTGGTTGTATAAATGGGGCAAACTGGCCCAGTTTAGGCAAGATCCCGCCTTTGTTTTGTTTATATCTCCTACTAAACTTCATTTTGTGTTTATATGGAAACCGAGTTGGCCCACCCCAAGCAAGATCCCACCTTGACTGACCCGAGATCTTGGGTAACCGGGCTGGGAATTTTCCATATAAACGCAATGCCCCGGGCTGAGAGTTATTGCTTTGTTCATGTGAATATATTTTTTATAAATAAGATTTTCTCAACAGATTTCAATCTTAAAAGGTCTCTAAATGATTCTGTGGGTTATAACTGTGAAAGTTGCTTGCGAAAGTGCAAATTTCAGGTTCATGAAAAAATCTCAATCCCGCCTGAAAAGTCTCATGCAAACACAGGATTAAATCAGCTCAGCAAAGAGAGTTAGTTTGGGTAACACACTCAGAACAGTATTTTATTTACTACATTACATATTTAATTAATATTTGAAAGAAACCAGACCTACCAATAACATTTCCAACGCAGGAAGGAGATTGTGGTTTGTGAGTGCCTTGATAAAAAACAAACAAAGTTATATGTGGTTAAATACAGAACACACTAAATCTGCTGTATTTCAGTCACTAAGATTGGGCAATACTTCGATATAACCATAATATTTTTACTCATGATTACGGTATCGATGGTAGAAACATGAGTGACAATATACTGTAATTGTCACCATGATCAATGACTATTGTGATATTGTTTGGCATGTGTATCGCAGTGGGCAGCTAAGGTTTATGCAACGCTGAATTCAAAAAGGTTTTTACTTGTTTTAGTTGGATCTTTACATCAAATTTGTTCTTTACAATAAGAGATAAACTGATATCTTATTGGTTATTGATGTTGTTTAATTGTTATGTTAACAATTTTTTTACTGCATATTATCTAAAATTGAAACTGTGGCCATTGCTTTTATTGCATTTATCGCAAATGTTGTAATAACTCCCTAGACAATAATATGATATTTTTTAATATTTCCCAATGCTACTTTAAACTAATATTACCTTGAAGAACTCTTCTCGGTTGACATGTTGCATTGGTTGCGCCAAGGAGCACAGCTCCTTGAGAAACTGAACCAGCTGTCCTCTTCTTTCAAGAGAACATTCTTCATTGCAAAGGTTTATAAAAAAATCTTCCAGAAATTTGTTGTCTTCCTGTAGCATTAAATGATAAAGGTTGAATAAAAATTATAGTAGTATACTTCAAGGAATTTAACAAGGGGAGAGTGCTGCCACTCAATGGGTTAAAACAATTATGTATTACTGTGTGTTGCATCATAAACACTTGCAAATAAAAACAATCTATTCACATGTGAAACATTGCTGTTTGTCAACAATCTCAACATCATTTTAAGATTTCAATCATATTTAACTTGCCTCACATCAACCCGCTAAGCTGATTCAGACTTTCAAATGCTCGCTACTAATCTACTAATGTACCATGTGAGAAATGAAAATGCTTTTGTATGTGAGTGTTTATACAGAGTGGCAAACATTAAGAAGGAATTCATACCTGAACCATATTAACTATTTCAAACTTGCTAAAAATTAAAAATCCATTTAAACCCGGCAACATGTTCTCTTCAAAAACGGTCGGCGTTGGCAACACAATGTCCATAATATACTGCACTTGATACGTCTGATGAATCTTTGATAAAAGTTCTGCGTTGTTTATTGGAATAACCTCCCTAAACCGAACATGATCTTTCAGAAAACGCCGATACCTCTGTGGCTCTTTCTTTGTCGGATCGTATTCAAGGCATCCCAATGTATCCATTATAATACCTTCACTAAACATCGTATCGTATAAAAAATTCTTATCAAGAAGAAATAATGTTTTAACAATCTCGAACAGATGATGAAGTCCCTCAAAATTTTCAAGGTCTTCGCACATATGAAATAATTCCATAAGTTGTTTGATATATCCTTCTTGTTCGATAGCAAGTGCTAATTTTTCACGTCGTATCGGCGAGGTCAGGACACCAGTAAACACAGCTGAAATGTCCGCAAGTTGACTAAGCTCGCACGGAGGAAGCTCGATCGGAGCAGCTGCATCAGGCACTTCGTCAAATTTCTCTTCAAATTCACTGTCGTCGCCAATTTCTTGAGTGAGCGTGACCGAGGGGTCCTTCCCTTGAACCTGCAAAATATACATACTTTGATATCATGTTTGGTTCAATCAATCAGTTCAAACATCATAAAAATTTTGGCAGCATTCAGTTGATTTTAACTTTTTCTGGCTGGTGCTGCAATTTGCTGCAACAATGCTGAAGATTTGAGATGGTCTGATCACTTTAATGTTTTATAAATATGTTTTTCAGGTAGTTGAGACACAAACCATTGTAGGATACTATCTACACTGGACCACCATGTTTGAGATATCTTTTTCAGGTACCGTAGTTCAGACACAAACCATGGCAGTTTATTATAGAATACTACCTACACTGGACCACCATGTTTAAGATATCTTTTTCAGGTAGTTCAGACACAAACCACGACAGCTTATTGTAGAATACTACCTACACTGGACCACCACGTTTGAGATATCCTTTTCTGGTAGTTCAGACACAAACCACGGCAGCTTATTGCAGAATACTACCTACACTGATGAACTACCACATTTGAGATATCTTTTTCTGGTAGTTCAGACACAAAACACAACAACTTATTGTAGAATACTACCTACACTGGACCACCACATTTCAGATATCTTTTTCCAGAAATTTTCATAAAAATTCTGAAAATTTCACTATTTCTGGCACAGACAAAAGTAGGCTTTGATTTCTCAGTACGTATTTTACGTACCCTCACCAAACATGGAAGGCAAATACATTTGAGATATCTTTTTCAGATACTGTAGTTTCGACACGAATCATGGAAGTTTATTCTAGAATGCTACCCACACTGGACCCCAGGATCAAGACAAACTAAATTGCATATCTAATTACAGGCAACATTATAAATACCAAGGTGTCAATTAAACAACATCTTAGATTGTCTGATAAACTATCACAGACACCAACAATAAATACGATATTGAACTTCCAGCTATCAATAACATAGTATACTACACGAAATTAGCGTGTTTTATATTGGTATATGTAAAGTGATATAAACAAATACTTAATCACAGCAAACACTCCTCAACGAAAAGTCATAGCAACGTAAAACTATTTAGGATTCTTTGCAAATGACAGATGATCGTGTTTCAATGTACATAGTGGTTTGATTTCCGGAAAGAGTATACAGTATCGCAATGCACAACGTAAAAATATAAACAACCACATACATGGCAGATCTTTTCCCAAATTTCATCACAACCAATTTTTTCTTGAAAGGACAGGGCTAAATCATAATTATCTGCCTCTGCCCACACGATCAGCGTGTCCTAAAAGCGGAAAAAGACGTACGAATGAAGTTTAAAGTCACACACAAGAAATTATGGGGAAATATTTTCGATTCTTGAAAGCTATTATTAACCTGTTGTTTTTGGTAGGCCGTGTGTGGATGAATCTTCGATTCTAGAAGAGTTTTACCTAGAAAGAATAAGTGGTTAAATTTAGTATACATCCAGCTCTAAATCTGGCGTGAAATCAAAGTTTTTACATTCATTTGAAGTATGCAATCTATGGTCATAGTCTTGACGTAGTAGCCGACTCGTTCTTTAAAAATCCGCTTTTATTTTTGTCCAATTTCGAGCTTAAATTTGCCCTCAACGAATAGCAGGATTTGTTAAAGAACAAGGCAGTCTAACAGAGCTTCAACTGGGTTGTATACTACAATTGATCGAGGTTTTCTTTACCGTCTTCTTCAGATCGAACCAGTAGAGCTATTCCTTGCAATAATTCGACATAGGATGAAGAAACATAACCCGTTCCTCGATCGTCCCATTGCCTGTCCTCATTCATTACATAAAGCTTGACACGCCGCCTTGTGTTTGCCATAATATTGACAAAACTTAATCGGGTCGAAAGCAAGCGATCCGACGACGAAAATCATGTGTTATGCAGTTGTTATTGACCGCCATCAACTCAAAATCTCCGCCATGCTTGCCTTCGATACACTGATACGGAGAACATCCCATACGCCTTTGCAGGCTGCACTCTAGCCCGCACGTTTTGGAACGTCAGGTGGAATGGGAAATGACGTGAATTGATTTAAGGGGGCTCTCGGAATTTGTAAATTGGGTACTTGTTGGTTTAGCCACTGAGCTGTGGTTTTAGCACGGCAAGCCTTTCAGGGAGCAGATGGTAGATAACTTATAAAGAAATATGGACATTTACTGCTTAATTAATGTAAACAAACACTTTGTTTACATTTTGAAGTCATTGCTACAGTTGTAAAATATGATTAGATATATATATATTATACTGAATTTTTAACACTCTTCTGGTTCGCTATTATACTGAATTTTTAACACTCTTCTGGTTCGCTATGCTTGTAAATAAATACAGACAAGACGTTCAATTTAAGAAAGTTCGGAAGGTGCAAAATATTAAGAACATTTCAAATTACATTTCAATGGTCGGGTCTCGACCATTGGAATGTAGGCCTGCGCAGAACGTACAACTACGGCAATTGCTAGATAGTATACTTCAAAATAAGATTTCCGTTTTTATTCTATTTTGAAAATAAGTTAGGGTTAGGTTAGGGTTTAGGTTAGGGTTAGGGTTAGGTTTAGTATTAGGGTTAGGGTTTAGTTTTGCGTTAGGATAGTTTTTTCTACGTTATAAAAACGGAAACCTTATTTTGAAGTATACTATCTAGCAATCACCGTACAACTACATACAATGAAAATAATTAACATTATTTTATCGCTCTGATAACTGTTGGCGATGACAACCAATTAAAAAGCTAAAAAATATATACATTGTTTTATTTCATTTTTTACATTTCACTTAATGAAAGCGTTCAATGTTTATCCAGAAGTTTTATATCATCATTGAATTGGTGGAAGCTGTGTAGTCTTTTCCTCTGCCTTATCTTTCTCTTCTTTTTCTGGTTTCTCGTCTTTGGCAATCTTGAAGAAAAATAAGAATGAAGTTAAACTATGAAATCGCTTGAGGAGTGAAAATGTTTCACACATACAAACCTGTTGTCCACTTTCTTTCATTTCCCTCTCTCTCCGTGCATTTGCGCTGTAAGGACGAAGCATGGAATTAAAAAAAACACCAGACACATTTTTGACATAGAATCACAGAATTTGTTTCAGGGGTCGAACTTTCCTTGGCATAATATCGAAGGTCATTCTTACTTGTTTATATACGAGACGTTCCACGTGTCAATGCGACTTGGGGAAGCCATGATGTTTAAAATTCTGACAAGGAGAGCATTATTTTCTTTGGCAATGATTTCTTGACGTCGTTCCTCTCCCTTGAACCAAATATTATATTGATAGTTTCTTCAAATTTTGCTTGCTATTCCGTATCGTTGTCGTTGTTGTCGTTGTCGTTGTCGTTGTTGTTGTTGTAGTTTTAATTTTGTTGCTACTGTCATTTTCTTGTCGTCTCGGTGTTGTTGTTGTTTGCGGTAGTGTTGTATGTTCTTCTTGTTCTTGTCATCGTTATCCTGGTTTCTGCAAAATACTTACCAGAACTCTCATTAATCTTCTCTGTACACGATAGGTTTCCTCTTGTTTATTTTTGTTCAGCTCCTGACGAATTCTTGGCTTGATTGCCTTTAACTTAATACAAAAATATTTCATTATAGCGATAGAATTCGTGTTACGTGCCCCAAATCCCCAAACTTTTTAAACAGGATACCAAACTTTATCTTGCAGTTCTAAACTGCATCTTCGTGGACAACGTGAAGGTTACCCGAAAACAAAGAGTACCCGAAAACAACCTGTGGTGTCAGAATCTCTCCTCACATCAATTGAAACGAAATTCATAATAAGACAACTTAATATTGAAGCAATCTAACTCGGGTTGCAGAGGTGAACACAAATGTAAAAACCACATGTTCCATTTTGACGATTTGCTTTCAAGCTTTCAGACGGTTTAATTTATCATGTTTTAACACCACGTTCACACAAGAATGGACATTTGACATTGTACGAAAATTCGTCAGTTCACATTTGTTCACACAACCAAGAATTCCTACGATTAGCTCTCCACGAATTCGTAGTCCAGTTTCCTACGTCTCGACGAGATGTGTACAGCCCAATTGTGCACTTTGAATCACGATTCCTATGAGTTATGAATGTTGACTGCTGAGGGTACATATTCATAACCCATATGACGGTACATATACTCAGGACATTCATAATCCATCTATACTATTCACATGCGTCAGACGAAAAAACCAAGCTAGTCAGCTAGAAATCGTTGCAAAATTGCAAAAACGGGTCAGTCTCGTGCGAATCGGGTCTAAGAGCTTTATAGGTTTAACGAATTAGCTGTACTTTGGGTCTTTGACTTGGCTTTAGAACAAAGGAATAAGCGTGGCCCATCATTCACATATATTCCGCCGATACATTTATCTTCATCAAAAATGAAAAGAACCATATAATTCTACAGTCTAACCTTTTCCCTGTGTCTCTGGTAAGCCATGTCCTGCCATTTCCTTTCAAGCTGTTTGTTGCTAGCACAGAATGGTCGATTCATCGCTTGCATATAGAAAGCGTGTCTTGTACACTGTAACTACTACAGAATTTAATCAATGTCAATGCATCGTAAAATTGTTACAGATATATGCTTAAAATATGCCAAAAACCCGGCATTAACGTGACAGTTTAGTTTAATATCCTAGACAACAGCACTGAAATTGAGCCTTAGATAAACATATGGTTCACAAAGGCAATATGATATGCAAATTTTCTCGTAACTAATCAGGCTTTTTCGTCAGTAAAGTAAATTTTAATTTAGTATATTGCTTATAATTACTGATCTGTGATAATACTGTAAACAATACAGCAATACGATAAAAGAATACAATTTTAAAAATTCGGTCAGGAGATATTCTACTTTCATTTCTCCAAAAACGTCTATGGTTTTGATGTTTTAAAGTCTTACAGGCGCGATACAAAGTAGTCAAAACGTTTTTCTTTCCCAAAATTTTAATTAGAATTTGATTTATTTGCTCTTAAATGTAATGACACTGTTTTGTGTGACACAAATTGATGTTAAATAATTTTACTTGACAGGACAGTGTTATCATTTCGTGCAGTACAATTTACCCTTTACTGAGTTACTTCAGATGTCCATGTATCGTATCTTTAAACTTTAAATCACTAGTTAAACCACTAAAATTGGTAAAATTGGTAGGTACAAAAGGTTACTCCAATTACTGTATCCCCACCTAAAATTCTATATGTTACAATATTAGAAATTATACTGATATATTAATAAAAATAGTCTAATAGTCTAAGCTAATAGAGTCAATAACAGCAATGCTGCTTTTCAAACAACAAACGTGCAGATTTCAGACACAACCCTTGCGGTGTAGCCTTAGGAAGAATCATAAACTAACTTTATAAGGAACATTGATCTTTTGTTGTTACTACAGGAAAAACCAGAGAAACATGTTTCAGAGCTGAGTCAAACTTGATGCGGTACAGTTCGTTGATACGCATCAGTTTTGTTTACATTTTTGTACTCAAACTTATGAACTTTATAAACACTAAAGTTCTTCCAGAATAAACGAAATGATCAAGGTAGCACACTGATAAGGCTTTGCAAAGAACCTGGTAAAGCTGCTTGTATCAGATGCTGGAGACTCGAATGCACGCGTGCGCAGAACGGACTGAACAGCATCTTTAACCACTCTTTTCACATGTGACGGAGGTGAAATTATAATCAGACAATCGCATATTGCAGAAATTAAATCCTGTTTCACCAGGACACTACCAGAAAAGCTACGAAATTTACTCTCGAAATGGGAGCTCAAGTTGCCCAAATATCGCACGTATGACACCTAAACTTTAGCCGGATTGTTTTCCTGTTCATTTTCGTTCCCTGTTTGATTGATCGTGCAGCTACCACTGGGCGGGCAAGTTTCCGTTGTAAGTTGAACATTATTTTGTTGCATCTGCATATACCGACGTCTATAAATCACGACTACACCAAGTATAAGAAGAAAGATTAACAACAGCACAATAACAAGAATAAAAGGCAGTTTAAAGTCTTCTTGTGAGGTCTTTGATTCAGCTATTAAAATGGAAAGAAATATAAACTAGACAAAATTTTATTTATTCTTCATCTTGCTCTAGTAGTACCAAACTGTTATCCTCCTAAACTAACTTTATATCTATACTAGATAGCTCTATCGGTTCTAAACTGTTTTCCCTAGAGGTCCAGTAAGGATCATCTCTTATTGATCCAGGGTTACTACAGGAGGAAACCTAAACTAACTTCATTTATACTGGATAGCTCTATCGGTTCTAAACTGTTCTTCCTAGAGGTCCAGTAAGGATAATTTCTTATTAATCCACAGTTACGAAATCTAAACTAGACTCACTTTATTCATACTATATAGCTCCACCAACATACCTTGAGATCCTCTGAATTCATCAAAGTTGTCTTTCTGTTTGGTTTTTGTTGGATGGAGAAAATCAGAAATGTAGACCAAATCCTTTTCATTATAAAATCTTTGATATACTGTGTAAAGCGTATCAGAAGACAATGGTCCATTAAAATACTCCCTAACAGCTGCACCATACTTTGACATGCCAACCACGCCCAAACTAACACTACCATCACCCACAGTAAATTCTCGAAACTTTTCAAAATCAACAATGTCGAACTCCGCTGCGATATAGGAAGAAGGCTGAGCGCTGGCTTGTGCGTCGTGATATGAGTTGTAGTTATCAACGTATTGAGATGGTTTTGGGAGACTGCCATTCGTTGATAATGTTATCAATACAACCTGACAGAATCTAAAATACAGAAATAATTGTTAGTACTAACCAGATGATCTTGATACGCGGAAAAGTACTGGCACTAGTTGTGAAATAGAAATCCATTTTATGATTAAAACAACGGAATATCTCCTGTAATATACTTTATTTCGATTCCATATTTTTGTCAGAGCTATAGTTCTCATAACCAAACATAATTACAAAATTTCAACTAGTTTCATAAAGAATAACGAA